>JABJVR010000604.1:2232-14047 GCA_025773905.1 Chitala chitala | reverse complement strand
TACCTGTTCTGCCTGTAGGTTTGCACTCCTGTGTCCATCTGTGTTCTACCTGTTCTACCTGTTCTGCCTGTAGTTTGCACTCCTGTGTCCATCTGTGTTCTACCTGTTCTGCCTGTAGGTTTGCACTCCTGTGTCCATCTGTGTTTTGCCAGTTCTGCCTGTAGGTTTGCACTCCTGTGTCCATCGGTGTTCTACCTGTTCTGCCTGTGGGTTTGCACTCCTGTGTCTTCTGTGCTTTACCTGTTCTGCCTGTAGGTTTGCACTCCTGTGTCTTCTGTGTTCTACCTGTAGGTGTGCACTCATGCTTTATGCATTGTGGCATGCAAAGAGTCCTGTTGATCCTGTAGGACTGGGGTGTGGAGTTTTCAGTTGTACTTTTAGACAAGTGCGGTTGTGTGTTACACCTGCAGGTAAAGCCAGGACGCTGACCTCTCGGGGCTGGTCTCCCTCAGACGTCTTTTGATGCACATGAAGGTAGGCCTCTGGTTTGGGTCCTCACTCCAGCAGTCTTTGAGCAGGGCGACTACACCCTCATTACATTTCTGTGCCAGTATTGAGGGCCGAAGCAGCTCGCCTGATTTGGGCTCTCTGATTTGTCTAATGATCTCTGATTGACAGATAACAAAGATGACTGAGAAATAAGGTCAGAAACACAAATGAGGTCAGCTTTTGTATTTACAAAAAATGCTCTGTAATGAACACAAATGTGGCGGCCACATAACGCCAACCTTTGGGATCTAGTAGTAGGTCATGGTACGGTCCATCCTCCCCGTTGTAGATGAGCTCACGCATCACAATGGCAAAACTGTAGACGTCACCCTTGGGCGTGCCGTTGAAGGGAAGATGGAGCTGTCTGAGGAGCTCAGGAGCAATCCAGTACATATCTGAAACCATAGGTAGAGCTTGTTCTTTCATACAACCCTGTCAGAAGGTCACAACTACATCGAGAAAAGTAAATAGTATATTTCTGATACTGACAATCCAGTTTAACTTGGGGATCATGGATCATCGTGTGAAGTACCTTTGTATTTAGGGGTCTCGAGTGGAATCACCCTTTGTTTTGTGCCGTAACGAAACTCCCACAGCCCGAACCCAGTGAGCTTCACCTGCAAGCGGCTGTCCACCAGGCATGTGGTGGTTTTCAGGTTACCATGGGACTTCAGGCTGCTTTTGTGGATGTAATCCAACCCCTAAGGATGTGTGGAGAACAGTAAAACCTCCACAGAAGCACGTGTGGAACACGGAGCAGCTAACGCGGTCAGAAGTACTCACGTTCACTATATCGTAGGCGAAGGAGAGCTTGAACATCCAGTCCAGGTCAATCTCTGAGTTTCTTAACACGTCCTGTGAGTGAGTGAGAATGAAAATTAAATCTTAAATGACATAAACGAGTACTGTACTTAAACATTGACCAAGTACTTAATTATGAATTGCATACTGTACATCTTTAATAAAAAATCACAAAATGGCTAATTATAGTCACACGATATCTTAAAATCTTACAGAGCAGTTGACAGACCTTCAGACTTCCCTTCTTGCAGTACTGAGTGACAATGCAGATGTTTGGAGGCTCAGTGCAAACACCAAAAAACTGCACTAAGTTCTCATGCTTCAATTCACGCATCTGACGGTATGAAAAAATAGAAATGAATCATTAAAAAGAGAAAGAGGGACACGAGGGTTTAGACACGAGTCTGACCAAATAGCCCAGGAACTCACCACTTGAAATTCTTGGATAATTGATGGTTTCCTGATATCACTGATGGTCTGCCTGTCAAAGTATTGGATGGCGACCTGATTTCCCTGTCAGCAGGAGGTACACAGATGCTGTAACAGATTGCACGAGTGTGCGTGCGTGCGTGTGTGTGTGCGTGCGTGCGTGCACCTGGTATAGCCCAATGGTGGTGTACACTTGTTCTCTGCTCGTGTTGTCCGTTAGGCCGCAGCTGTTTGTGGAGGAAGCAATGGTGTGAGACCCACTGCTCGCACTCCGTGTTGCCATGGTTCCCAGAGACAGCAGCCCCTGGGTGCAAAGCCACAACCGAGGCTACAGAGCTAATTATGTAACTAACGTTAATTATGTGGTGAACCATGAGTTTCAACACTACCTTAGGTTCCCTAATGATGGTGATATCTTCGTACTGGATCTTCCACCAGCAGGCCCGATCAAGGCGAGTCTGTAGCTGACACTTCTGGACAATTAGGAGGCTCACAGTGACAACGGCAAAGAGGATCAGGAGTGGCAGCAGCACGAGAAGGATTGCAAGAGACACGTCTGCAGCAGGACACAGAGAAGGAGGTCAGAGCTTCTGCTGAGCAAGACACAGCGAAGGAGGTCAGAGCTCCTGCTGAGCAGGACACAGTGAAGGAGGTCAGAGCTCCTGCTGAGCTAAGCAGGAGACAGAGAAGTAGGTCAGTTATCTTTCTCATCAATATGTGATGTGCGTATTTGATTTTTGTCTTTTCCTGTACACAGGTGCTTTTGAAACACCTTTAAGCTTCCTTGGATAGATGTATCCTTCATGAACATATACCTTACTGAAAATAATAAAAGCACAAAATTTAAAACTGCTCTTAAAACGTTTTTAAGTTGGCCTGCTCATTTAGAATCGTACTTAACCATGTTTGCATTGTTTTACATTTTTCATTATGGTGTGTCTTGGTATTCTATTACCTAATAATTCTTTTTATGCTCTGTAAGATGACTTTGAGTGTCCTGAAAGGCACCATCATATAAAATGTATTATTATTATTATTATTAGCAATTTGACAGTGACCCTGGAACAGCCATTCACAGATCTTGTTGTCAAATCCACATATGGGAAGGTCAGCTGGAGGAGATCCACTCGGCCAGTCAATGAGAGCAAATTTAGAGGTGGGCCTGCAAAGACACAAAAAGAGACGGCATCAGCAGCTTGATGGACAGATGACATGTCCCGCCCACACCAGTGTCAGTCACTCACCTCAGTGTTCTTGATTGGCTGTCAAAGTTCAGCACAGGAACAAACTTTGGCAAGCCCTCTGACTGCTGAAGGTCATACACAGAGTAGTCCATAGCTCGCTCTCCTTCCAGGTCAAAGTGCACCAGACCCGTTGCCCCTGGCGACAGTTCGTTCGCACATGCAGCTGACACCTCACATAAACACGACTTCTTTGGGAATTACTGCTTCGGTCACATCTTCATTAATGGCACTCATGACAGTCTGTGAGCTTTAAGCAGTGTAGTGGGATTTTATAATAAATTCAGAAAAAACAAAGAATTAGAGCAATGCAACAAGATGGATGTATGTTATTGTACCATAGAATCTGACCATGACTTTGATGTGTTGTACTGTTGTTGTACCATAGAATCTGACCATGACTTTGCTTTGAATGTACTGTTGTTGTACCATAGAATCTGACCATGACTTTGCTGTGTTGTACTGTTGTTGTACCATAGAATCTGACCATGACTTTGCTGTGTTGTACTGTTGTTGTACCATAGAATCTGACCATGACTTTGCTGTGTTGTATAGTTGTTTTACCATAGAACCTGATCTTGCTCTTGTCTCTCAGCCTGTTGAGTAGCTCCCGTCCACTGTAAATGTCTTTGCCGTCCTTCAGAACCTCCTTTAGGCCCATGGCGTACAAAAGGACGGCATCGTGGAGGTAAGCAGCATACAGACTGACCTGGGAACAGCAAAACAAACTAATCAAACGGCCTGCAAAATTATTACCTGAAATGTCTCGTGTTGTATAATGTATGTAATGGCCACGGACCTTACAGTCAAAGTGGAATACACACATAAATGTTAATGTGATTTATCATTAAATTATCAGTTTTGCTTTACATATACAAATATGTCTGTCAATGTTACTGTGTATGGTACATTCAAACGAAAGCATGATCTGTAGTAGCGCTCCCACAGTCAGTGCTAACGGTGCATCGAGTCTTACTTCATCCTCCGAGGAGAGGTTGCTGTAGAATGGGGCTGTTTTCATCTTCTCGTGGACTTGTTCAAAGAAGTCGTAGTATTCGTAGGTGTCGTAGGATTTCTGGCCAATGACAAACACCATGCCGAAGGCTTCCAGTGCGCTCCCATTGCCTCCTCCCTTCCCAACATACAAGCTTTCCTGGTCAAGAGAAGCAAGAAACATCTTGGGAAAACCTCTGCCTTTTCAGAACAGTTCTGTGTAGTTATGAGATTAGCTCTGCATGTTAATAATGAACAAGCTCTACCAAAGCTTTGTCTTCTGCCTAAACATGACCCTTTGGAGGACTTTCAGAAGTTTGTTTGTACTAATGTAACTGAGCTTTGAATGATTGTGTGTGTTCCTGTATAATAATGACATGCTGTGTGACTTGTGGCATAACTTCTACCTTCGTCTCATTAGGATATCTTACTCACCACTTTGCCACTGACCTCAAACTGCTGTACAAGGAGAAAAACGTAATCTCCATACATGAGGCCCTGCTGGTGCGCCTCCTCCAGGAGGTGATAACCATCCCTTGTGTTGCAGAGCACCACTATGACTGTAGGGACACAAAGGGAGTGGACCAGCAACACACCAGTACGTGACATTAGGACTAACCATCAGGACTAACGTGACTGGACAGGAGGTTACATCGGTTTACCCGGAACTGTCATTCACACGTACACAGTGGTGTCTGGCTCTAGGTAACAGAATATCATTCTGACTAGCGAAACGGCAGTAATATTTAATCTGAATTATCTGAAAGAGTTTATCTAATGTACAGTAAGCTAATTATATTTTTAAAAGCTCATTTAGCAAGTAAACAAGATAGAAAGTTTGGTGGCCAGGTGGCTCAATGGGTAGAACATCAGGCTGGGATGCAGAAGTCTCCTGGTTCAAATCCTAGCCCAGCTACCATGTGTGTCCCTGAGCATGACACCCTGCACTAGCTCAATGTAATAGATACAAAAATGTTGTAAGTCGCTTTGGATAAAAGCGTCTGCTAAATGATTCATTAAAATTAATTAAGTTAAATGATTAATTAGAAAGTAGAAACAGTAGTAGCTTACTTCTCGCGACCTTTGAGATGTACTTGATGTTTGCACGCAGGAGTTCCTGATCACTGGTGTCAAACTTGACTTGGGCCGTCACATTAAACTTCCCCCTCAGCTGTTCCTCCACACACTTCCAAAGCTCATCGACCTTGTCCCAAGTGTTGGACTCAGACCCTCCCCCTATCATAGCCACATGGGTCCAGCCAAAGAAGTCCAGTGTCATAGTCAGAACCTCCCCGATTCTTTTGAGTGGGGGCACCAGTTTAATATAAGTGTCATACACAGCCACGCTGTCCATTTTGGGTGACTGCCCTACAAATCCGAACATGGGGATGTTCCACTTAGAAGCCAAGAGCCCTGTGACCTTGAAGAGAAGAGAAGCTGCTGTTATTCTGCATATTCACAAAGCCACAGCAGATACTCATGTACAGGTTAGGTGACATCATTAGACATGACAAGTGTCGCTCTTTGCAAACACAGTGGCATGACTGGATAACACCTTCAGCTCATCATGCACAGGACAAACACCAAGGTGCATGTAGATGCACTGTGAGCTCTGAGCATGGCCTCGTTCTGACCACACATTATCGATGTTATTGTTACCTCGCTTTCCTCTGGGCACACGGGCCCAAACAGCGCAGAGATGTTCTCCTTCCACACCTGGTCTATGAAGCTCCCCAGAGAGCGCTTGGCATCGCAGCCCGAGTCTGTGTACACAAAGTCCAGGCTGTGGCCAGCCAGGAGGCTGCGGTCAGCATTCACCCGCTCCAGTGCCACCTGCAGAGCCCCTCCCAGCCTCAGGGAACTGAAGGGGTAGGACAGGTCCTGGGGAGCCTGGAACCCCAGCAGGAGTCTGGCTCCGGCAGTGCTGCTCACAGCCCAGCTGAGCAGCAGCACCATTACCTCCACGGGAATGTGTGCCTCACACCTGCCCAGGTACACATCTGCCACCTCTAGCTTTCCAGCCATTCTCCCCACAGAGCAATGCTGTGTGTGACTACAGTGGGTTCTCCTTTTATAGAGGGGGCTAGGATGAACAGCCCCCCTGTGACAGGGCAAATGTTCTTCTATAAGGAGCTTACCTGAGATCTGGCAACCCTTTAGCACAGCCCCTCCCCCGAGTGAGCTGGGCATGTCCTGACCTGACCCAGCGGAGGGTCTCTTCCCAAGACAGTCGATGTAACCACACCGATGCTATCTTTCCCATTGACACTGAACCGAAAAGGACTCTGTTTTGCTGTTAGAGAATTTGTTTTGTGTGTTGTGTCTCATATGAATGAGGGGCTGTAGTTCTGTGTGTCTGTACAAACCCTTTCCTCCATCCAGAGAACTTTGAGAGACAGTTGAGAGAAATCTTTTAAGTGGTCTCTAGGAATGGTTTAAGGAAAGCATTCTTCAGTTAGGAAAATCATGTGGAAATATAGCTCAAGGAGACATTCTTTCACAACACACTTATGCACTACGGAAAAATGCTGCATTAAATGGACAGAATGATACTTTTCTCCAAAGTAATTTCTGGTGAATTAGTGTCTGATCGGATCTGGAAACATCTCAGTTTGTTCTGGATCACTGGAATGGCCTGCAGATTGCCCTCTAGTGGACACACAGCAGTGTGGACACAGGCAGCCTCTTTTGTCCATACTCTCAACAGTGTTCAGAAGGTCTGGAGGCTGCTGCACAGAGAGGCACGTGAAGACAAGACATGCAGCTAAAGGCCAAAGAGCTGAAGCTGGCTTGTGCTCAGTCCCAGCTGTGACCTACTCTTGGGGAGAAAGATGGTATTGAGGGACATGGCGACAAGCGTAATCCTGATGTTCCTGCAGCTTTAATAGGTAACTCTCTCTAAGCTGTCCTCTTGCTCAAAGACAATTAAAACGATGAACTTGATGACCAGGGAAAGACAGTGTTTCACTGAAATTCAAATGTATGCCATCTATAAATCTGTCACGTTATTATTTTTTGTGAATTCTGTTTTAAACACCTCAGGAGATTCATTTTGAAGGTGACCAAAGTTTATATACCTTGTGTTTAAGTCTGTGCAAATTCAGTTTATAAAAGTACCTAAAGGTAAAAAAGAAAAGAACTGTTATACACTACAGACTAACTGGTAAATACAGTATAGTGCACCTTAATGTAGTAATATAGTGTTGTAATGATGATTGTAATTATGTTGAACAGCCTATTGGCTAGGCCCATTCCTCCACTAACAACGTCTGAGACAGGTCCGGTTCATCACACAGGGCCGTACTCTTGTGGTCCGGAGATGAGTCCCAGGTGAACCCGTGAAGCACAGGAGTCATTGTGAACTCTCAGGTGTGGTTCACACCTCCACTGTCAGGTGTCCCTCCTGGAGCTGCTCTTCCCAGTGATACTGGACAGGGATGACACCTCTTACCAGTTCAGTGCGTGTGAGTGTCCCAGTCAGATGTACCTGCTGTGTCCCATCAGGATCAGGGCCAGAGTACACTGAATCAGCTTTAAATATTTAATATAAGATAAGATTAAACCTGGCACCTGATTAATACTTGAAGTTTTATTATTTAAGAAATGGTTGTACAGGCGTATGAGAGAAATCAAAGTTTACTATTCACATAAAATATGTAAATAAATTAAGAAACTTGTTCCATACCGCTTGCCCTGTTTTATCATAAAAATTATTTTATATTGTTAACATTGTTTTCATTTTCATTAAAATTGGAATACTATACAAGTCATTACAATGAATTGGATAAGCTCCAATTTGAGCTGTTTTGATGTAATTTGTAAGACCTTTGAAAGCACTTGAGTAACATTAATTACTTGTACTTATAATAGCAAATCCACCAGAGTGACTTGATGTCTGCTCTTTATTTCACCATCTTCTGGCAGAGCTAAGATTATAAAGTTCAAAAGTCACTGGCGTGTTGGACTCGGAGTCGTGTAATTCCTCGTCTTTCTCTTTGCTGTGTGTACAGTACTTCAGAGGAATCTCGTGGAGCTTAGCAACTCAAAGGCCATCTCAAAATCCTGGTCCTACAGAGGTAAGGTGTTGATGAAAACCTCTTCACCCCATTCTCTTTACATAGCTCTTTATTTTAAAAACATGCTGCCACTGAGTGTTATTGAAATAATGGCATCCAGTTTTCAAGAACTGACAGTTTAACCAAGTAAACAAACTTATTTAGCAAGAATTATTTTTGTGTAATTTCATGAATTTGCATTTGGTGCAACCTAGATATAATTTTGTGTAAATGCAAAAAAATGTAATATATAGTTCTGTTGAAGGGGAAAACTTGTTATGAACTCTGTTGAGAACTGTAAAATGTTAATCACTAATAGTGCCTTCTAATTCAGTTCAGTTTATTTTTATATAGCGCCTTT
Source organism: Chitala chitala (assembly GCA_025773905.1). Taxonomy (NCBI): domain Eukaryota; kingdom Metazoa; phylum Chordata; class Actinopteri; order Osteoglossiformes; family Notopteridae; genus Chitala; species Chitala chitala. The sequence continues at coordinate 5,678 of JABJVR010000604.1, read as the reverse complement.
ACAACAATGTGCCTCAAAGCGCTTTACATAGGAAAGAGACAATCTTGCAGAGTAACAGCAAGTGAATACATTGGAGTTGAAGGTACTAATAAGTGTGAATGAAGCCAGACAACAGCGGAGGAAAGGAACCAAAAACTCCACAGTGTGGAGAAAAAACCCTCTGGGGGCCCAAGGCTGAGTGGCTGTCCAGCCCCTCTTTTTGGCTCGACTAAGGATGATATACTTTTTTTTCCGTGCGGTGAGGTGTGTTAGTGCAGAACTGTAGGTGCATGTTCACCCAGAGTCCCCAAGTTTGCTTAGGACAGATACTTGTCTTCATTGTCAAAGGTCCCTATCAAAGGTCACTGATAGTGTAGATACGTTATCGGATCCAAATGCACTCCAAGGACGCCCAGCGGGGGAATTTAACACACACACACACACACACATTAACCACAGGTAAGTAATATGAAAACAAACTTGAACATCATAGACTAGAGTATGAAAAAGGTAAAAGCTCAGTGTTTTAAGGAAAGTTAGGCTATGGGTCATATTTCATGGAATATTGTTTCCAACATGGGTTAGTTAAATATTTATGTTTTTTATTTGTGACTGGACATTTTGCCTGCTGTCCCACTAAGTTAGAATGATCAGCCTGTTTTCCGTGCATTTTTAAAACATCGAACACTGGATGCATGTTTGGTGTCAGGTATTACATGTCTTCTAGGGCAGGGATGCTAGCAAACGATACAAGGAAAAATTTTGTTTTGTGTGAAATTCAGTTTGAATAACAAGCTGCGTTCCTCACACTGGCTTCTGTCTACAAACGTATCTGTAGTCAACAGAGATATGGTCAAAGGCCAAGACATAGTTACACACACACACACACACACACACACACACACACTGTGATTTACACTGACATGTACAATTCATACATAGCACTGCACATTTTTTGAACCACTGGAAGTCTAAAGCCAATAAACCACGGTTCTCTCTGGATTTTGTCTGATGTTAGGTCTTCTTTGCTTGCTGGTCACAAAACCTCTCCCATATAGCTGTCATTAACCTAATTAGTGTTAAGCTTCTCTTTATATAGCTCTCTTTAACCTGATTGGTGTTAATCTTCTCTTTATATAGCTCTCTTTAACCTGATTGGTGTTAATCTTCTCTTTATATAGCTCTCTTTAACCTGATTGGTGTTAATCTTTTTTTTTGTAACTGTCTTTAACCAGATTGGTTTTAAGTTTCTCTTTACATAGCTGTCTTTAACCTGATTGGTGTTAATCTTCTCTTTATATAGCTCTCTTTAACCTGATTGGTGTTAATCTTCTCTTTACATAGCTGTCTTTAACCAGATTGGTGTTAATCTTCTCTTTATATAGCTCTCTTTAACCAGATTGGTGTTAAGCTTCTCTTTATATAACTGACTTTAATGTCATGGGTGTTAAATTTCTCCTCATGTAGTTGTTTTTAACCAGATTGGTTGTTAGGTGTTAAGCGGTACCTTATAAAGCTGTTGTGATTGGTGTCCAATAGTGTCCATCTCCTTGTCCCGTGACGTCACAATGGATGGAGTCCTCAGCTTCCTCTTCTCGCCCCTCCCTACCCCGATTCTCATTGCTGTGTTTGCACTGGGGGCAGCAGCCCTGCTGTGGCTTAACACACGTCCCAAGGCCCTTCGACCCCCTGTCGATCTCTGCCAGCAGACCACAGGGATCAGGGTGAGGCGTAGCATCCGTCATTATGTCCAAACCCAAGGGGCTAATGACTCCATATTCGTTACTGCTTTTAAATAAAAAACTTTTGCAGTTTTGTTAACTTTTGCTTGCATAGTTAGAACAGGTGTAATGCAGGACAGATGGCTAAGGCCTGAGGGAGGGGATAAGTGTGACTGCCTGCCTGCAGGACGGTGCCAGGAAAATCGCCTTTCTCAAGGACGGCCAGCTGGTGTCCTACTATTACGAGGATGCCAGGACGCTGTACGAGGTGTTCCAGAGAGGGATGCATGCCTCAGGTGAGAGCAGCTACTGTCACAGATACCCATGGTGGTTGTTATGGCAACAACAAGACCAACCACAGGAGGCGGTAGTTCATGGGACAAAAACTCTTCTCTGCCTCCATCTAATGCTTCATTTTGAAAATATTTTGGTCTCTTGCAGCCAATGGTCCGTGCCTGGGTTACAGGAAACCGGGACAGCCATACCACTGGATAAAATATAAACAGGTAGGACGCATGCACGCACACACTCTCGCACACACACACACACACACACACACACACACACACACACACACACACACACACACACAGCGAAGTCATTCCCACCCTAATCACAATCACACAAGTCATAAAAGCCACAGATAAGCCATGCATGAACAGGTAAGAGAGACTCTGCTGTTCTGTTCTGGTAACACTTAAAAATTCCTGTCACTTTTTTACATATATTACTGTAGTACAGAGATGCCAGCAGAGCAGAGTTTGCTCCATACTTTGACTGTCCATCCTCTGTGCCAGTGCTTCCAATTGGTGGCTTGTCATGCAAGTTTAATACACAGTAGATACACCATCTTTTCAGAATTGAAGTCATTGTGAATGTAGGTCCTGGTGATTCTCTGTGTGTTTTCGTTTAATTTGTGACACCAGCCTTATTACACATTTGGAAATATGTTTCCTGGTACACACGACAGCACCATGAAGAGACTAAAATAGTCTTATAGTCTGTTGCTTTGACTTCATTGAACTGTAATATTCTCTCTTAATCCTAATGCACCGTAACAATGACCTCTGACTTTTCCTGTTCAGGTACTGGATCGGGCTGAGCACCTGGGATCTGGGCTCTTGCATCGTGGACTGACTCCCACCCCTGACCAGTTCGTTGGGATTTTTGCACAGAACCGCCCGGAGGTATGACCCAAAAGGTTCTCGTGGGAACATCATCTGAAATCAGTTTTAGTAATTACAGTGTTTGTCACATACATCAGGCTACTGTGTGTACATGCACTTGGAACGAGTTCGTTTGACACCAAATTTACGTGTACAGAATATTTGTATGTGTAATAGAGGCAGATAAATGCGAAACAGGTCAGAGTGTCATGTGTGACATTGAATTGGTGTGACATTAAAGCAATATCTTCTCCCCAGTGGATTATCTCAGAACTGGCCTGCTATACGTACTCCATGGTGGTGGTTCCTTTGTACGATACCCTTGGACCCGAGGCTCTGGTGTTCATAATTAACAGAGGTACTGTTCTCTCTGAGTCTAGGGTTTGAGGCAGGGGACACCCTGGAGAAGGTGCTGACCCATCACAGACCATTTTAGTCACTGAGAACCTTAATCTCTAGTATCCATATTTAACAGGTATTTAACCTACAGATTTTCCTGTTCAGCCCTAGTCACTAGCCTAGCTACAGAAATAGTCTTCAGTAAGGTGACAATCAGTGTGCCCTAGTCACTAGCCTAGCT
>JABJVR010000603.1:0-20823 GCA_025773905.1 Chitala chitala | reverse complement strand
ATATGTTGTAATTTTTCAGGGCCTCTGTCAGTCACAGGCCCTAGGAATCCTAGGTAACCATTCCCGCCTAATTGTATACAGTGACTTCATGTAAGATTTTATTAAAATTGTGTTGTACACCTTTGACAATATCTGATGCCTGAACAGCAAGACATTCAGAGGGGCAATGGGGGGAAAAAACATTTGCACTGGAATTGATCATTTTGTGCTGGTGTGTTTAAAAAATAGGCTTTTAAAAGCAGCTTCGATAGTGACAGTTCATCTTATTTATCGCCTTATAAAATAGTACATTCTCCCTCCCATCGATTAATTGTAATGATTACGGTGAGGTTTGATTCGTTTTTCTGCTCTTGCACATTTTAATTTGTTTTAACTTTGTCCTTTATACAGTTCTCTGCACCTGCATCTATTAATGCCGCGGTCTCGCGAACTGAAATAATAGACGGGAACAAATGTCGGAGGGACGAAAATCAATATTGTATTGGTTTCGCAGATGGCGAACATAAAATCCATAAGAAAAACATTTTAAGGTTTGTACTGCCTGAGGCCAGAATATCTAGGAAGACGTTAACAGAGAGAAGGTGATAATTTCACTGCTTTATGGATTTTGGAAGCTTCTTTGCAAATAGAAGGCAGCGCCTGGTGCCTTTAGGTACAGCGTTTATACGTCACTGTTTTTAACATCAAATAAGTGAATCCTAATGGTGTCACGGTCACGTTTCCCCGTTGAACTCCGATGGCCAATGGGAGGCTAAGGCGTGCTGCGCTGTCACAGATCGGAGAGCCGGCGGCGGCCGGTTGTATTGCAGCGCTCTGTTCATCTATCTCACCCTTGCACCCCCAAATAGCTCATAATTAGATTTAGGCTTGTTTGCAATACCAAGCATGCCCTACGGTGTATTTAATATGCTGTGTTTGCTAAAGCAGCGGTCGCTCTCACTGCACTTTGCCCTCTGCCAGTGGAAAACTGAAGCCAGGCGGTACGGCTAATGAGCTCAGAGACGTGTGAGCATCTCCGCTCCTTCTATTTAAGGAAGGCTGACAGCACAGGGAGAGCAGCACTAGATACGTTTCCCCCCCTAATGATAAAAGTTTTGTTAGCAATTCAATTATGGTATCTGTTGCAGTATCGCCAAGTGCCAGCCTTCATCTCTTTAATTGGAATAGAATTCCAATTAGTGTGGGTACACAGAGGACGGGCTGCGTGGGGCCTCGTGGTTAAGACTGCCATCAACGGCTTCCGTTGAAACTAGAGCAGGTGTTCTCGTAGAATGACAGAGGGGCTGTTAACGGGCGACGTGCGAACCCTGCGGGAACCGGCTAGAGGAAACCTTGGCACTTTCCCACGAAGGAGATCGGTGGTCCTGTAGCATCGTTCGTGACGACGACCGGTTCCTGGCGCGTAGACAGGGCCAGACAGAGTAACGCCTGGTCATAAACGTAACGGGACCGCCACCTACTTCCAAGTGTGTTTTACCTGCGTACAAGTTTAACAAAAACCCCTTTTTTTTGTTTTGCAAAATATTAATGTTTTATTTTCAGCGTTTCTTAATGAATACAATATGGTGTGTCATGTACCCAACGTTAAATGATAAAGTAAGAGTGCGTGGCAGTGTATTTCAGAAGGGGGGTAGGGGTCTGAATAAATTTGTTAATGGATGGGTAATGATTTGTGGGGATGCAGGCATTTTTTCCCCAAATACAATATATGAACAGATTGGTGTGGTGTGTATGAGAGCTGAAATCAGATTTCTCACGTCAGTGGCAAGCAGTGCTGCATTTTTTGTGTCGCGTGTTGAGTATGTGCGTGGTGCAGATGGGGTGCATGTGGCACACACCTTGTGTTCGTTCTTGTTTTGTGTGGTGCGTGCGTGTGTGTGTGAGCAGTACATGCAGTTCGCTGCAGCAAGGCTTCCTTCTAGTGACCGGGCAGCACCTGGGCAGACAGATGGGCACCTGATCCCACTAATCCACCTAATGGGCCTTTGTCACCCGCCTGATCATTCCACATCCCCAGCGTGCGCGGCAGACAGATAGAGACGAGCGACGCAGATGACAGCCTGCGCCTCCGCTGATGGATTTGTTTGTCAGGGATGGGCCCCGAGGTGTCACCTCCCCTCTCGTTATGGAGAGGAGAAGATGGAGTCGCAGCCCGTCACAGGGAGAATCTGAAGCATCGTGCCACGTCTTCGCTATTCATTTTGTTAGAACTTCAGCTTCAGAAGATCTACTGGCCTTTTTTTTTTTTGCACCGTACTGTGAAAACCCAGTAATGCAGCACAGAAATGTGTCACACTCCGCTCCTGTCACTTCAGTTCAGACACGGAGCTCTACAGAAAGTAATGAAGGTTAAATACGAGGTTTTATACAAATAAATACTCGGTACTGTGTGTTTAACACACCTCTGCAAATTTATTTATCGTACTTCATTAATCCCAGAGGGAAATTACTTCTCTGCATTTAACCCCTCCACTGGAGGGAGCACTAGGCTGCCAGCTGTGTGCAGTGCCCAGGGAGTTAGCGCTGAGTGTCTTGCTCAAGGACACACCTGGCTGTACTGGGATTTGAACCAGGAGACTTCTGCATCCCAGCCTGATGTTCAGCCCATTGAGCCTCCGGGCCACTTAAATACTGTCCACTTTAGTTCACTTGTCACTTTATGATGTGAGATGAACAAGATTAACAATTTGAAATTTTTGTGTCATTGGCAATTTGGTGGAAACAAATATTCTGGCTCTGTTGTGATGTACGTTTGAATTGTTTGCCGTTTTAGTTGACAAAAAATGTCTTTGGAGAAAAATGTACAGGGGAAAAAAAAGCTCTGACAACTGAGCACTAAAAGCTGAGAATTATTGTCCGCTTCTTTCTGTGACAAAGGCTGTTTTCAGCTATCAGTTATCCCTGTGTGTTAACAGTGGCATAACTGCGCAGTGAAGAGAAAAGGTGAAACGTGTCGGGGGGGATTATTACGGCATTCACTTGCTGTCTTAGCCACGTCTCTTTGCTTCTGTGCTGCTTGGGTTTGTGCAGACAGTGACTGACAGATACAGTAATCTCAGCCAGGCGGGCTTTTAAAGTCCCACTTTCTATCCATCATTTTTACAGAAATGCTGACTGTTCATAAAAGGCCGCTGCTTTGTTGTTTTTCCGTTGTGTGCTCAACATCCCCTGGCCTCTGAACCCGTGACTGTACTTGCGCCTTTTCCAAAGCGCCTCGTTTTGTTCTGTTGGAAGCTTGGTGCCGTTTCAAAGCTCTGCAGAGAAGAATTTTATCTGCGTTTTTGTTAGCGGCGTCCATGGCAACGGGAGGAGATTACAGTGTCAGATACAGATTATGTGGGGCCCATTGTAAGACATAAACAAAGGCTTTGCATTATCTCTGTTAGAAATTTTTAATTGGATGTTTTGTACAAAGCTGGAGGCACGTGCCATGAAGCCCAATGCTTAAAGGATTAAAGTTGCCATTATATGTTCCTCTTTCACGCTTACTGAAACGAACAGTGGTGTTCATTCCAGGAACTCGCTAATGAGCGAGACAGTTTAGAGACCACTTGGGCTCATTAATATTGAGTCTGCTTCTACTTTGAACATTATTTATGAAATTAGCTAAATAAGTTGTGATTGATGTGGCTTGAAATGGTCTTTGGTTCTTAGCATAGATAGCTGATAAACTAAGGTTTTTTTCCCCCTCTGTTGGATACAAAATCTAAATATTCAGTAAAATATTCAGAGTCCTTCCCTAGTTTTTCACTTAGTAATGACTTGTTAAAATTTTGAAATTCAGCAGCTGATTCAAAGGACATTTTCATATTATTTAGTCATTCATAAAGCATACATTTCTAATGACACTAGTTAGAAGTCTCAAAATATAGGATGAGAGACTGAGTGTCTGCAGACCATGCAGGGTGACCTGGTTCAGCAAATCAGTGGGAGGTGATGTGAACCCATCTTGTGTTTTATATCTCCTGGTAACCAGTCCTCTGACCACAACCTTAATAACTGAAATAAAGTTGACCCAAACAGGAATCGTTGGGAGAAGAATTTCAGGAGAGATCATTCTATATTTTAAATGTTGTTCTTTGAATTAAGTCATTTTTTTAAGGTTTGGTTTGCCTTTTCACCTCAGTGTTCGAACTTCTGAGCTTTTTCCTTTTCAGCAGTTTTATTGCTTGAGTCCAGGGCGTCTGCTGTAGTTTTCATGGTAAATACGCACCTCACAACCAGTGGTTTATGCTAGAATTGCCTCCCAGTTTTCTCTCCGCTTCTCCTTCGTAGCTCACTGCGTAGGAGAGGCATGTCCATAGTGCCACGCTCACGTTTGATGCCACGTGTGATGCTATTAGAAGTCACAGCCTTATTGAACTGGATCATCTTAAGGAAAGCTGTACGATCTGCACAGCCACTACCAATCTGCCTGTATTGTTTTTACAATGTGTTCTCCTGTCCAACATCAATAGATTTAATAGATTAAACTTGGTGTTTGCAGTAGGTCTGCTGAAGCTCTGGGGATAATTTAAGTGCTGCTTACGTTTTGTGGTATTGGAATATAATATCAACGTAAACGTCAGCTGGAAGCGTGTCGCTTTTCATCTCAGCCGCTGTTTATTTCTCCTCAGGGTCGTCTTTCAAACCTAGCTGCTGTAAAACCGAAAAATACCTGGAGTTCATCCCGATTAACCTGCACACTCAGAGGATGCAAGTCGCCTGTCCAAAACGACCAGGTGTGTACACACGTGGGCGTCGGCCTGTTCAAACTCCGCTGGTGTTTGTGGTCACGTCTGAACAGCTGTGGCTCTTCACTGAAATTGGTGTGAAAGAAGTAGTTGCATTTGAGAACCAAAGGTCATTCATGGCGAAAAACTGGCCCAGGTAAGTAAACTATTGTGCATGCCTGAATGGAAAAAAAATACACATACAATATTATCATGCCTTGACGAATTCAGTATTCAGAAACAGCTTTTAGTACCTTGTATTACCTAACTGTTTTTGTACTTAATCACAATTTGAAAACCACTGAGAGAGATCTTTGCAACACAAGCACCATCATCACAGTCAATATTTGTCACACAGGGCCAATTTTACTGAGCCTTGTGATAGCACAAAATGAAATACCATTCCTAAAAAACAAAATGAAAGAGGAAAAAAAAATCTAGTTTGTTGGCATGGGCTGATCATATGGGAATATTATTTTTATTTGTATGTTTTTGGCAAAAACATAATGCGTTTGTGAAAGTCTTGATGCCGGGCCAAAACTGTTAGCAGGTCAGATCTTTTGGAACCTTTTCAAAAAATAAAATTTTTAAATGTTTAACGGGGCTGAACAAGCCATTTCTGTTACATGCTAAACTGGCTGTCCTAACACTTAAGGAAATGAATATAGTGCAGCCCATAGACCCTTCTGTTTCTGCTTCTGTTTGAGGCAAAGCTGCTGGGACTTGATATTCACACTATTTTTCCACACTAAAATGTAAACAATGTATTAGCAGAAAATCAGTGAAATAATTTAATTCTATTTCCTGCGCATACATTTTTGTACAGTAGCATAAATTACGTAATAATGGAATACTGTGAATATGGGAAATACTCTGCATTTACAGGCTATTTCAGAGAAATTGTATTGTGCAGTAATGCCTGAGAGGGACTCAATATATCTCAGCCTTCCACCGAAGAGGAGACATTAAAGTGTCCAGCACCAAGATACTGCTTGTCTTCCTTTAATGCAGTGAAGTGGAGTGTGACATTCCACACTTTACTGCCTAATATCTACATATTTTCAACCCTTTTATCAATGAGTGGCAACCCTTCCTAAGTTTGGCGTGTCATCCCCACATGTAGACTCTCCGCCTCTCACGCTTTCTCTCCATTACTTGTGTAAAAGGAGTATTTTTTATATTAAATGGTATTCACTTGTCTGTAAACACTCAACTGTGTTAGTGCTTGAACAGGCAGATATTGAAAAGTCAAAAGCAAATAATTTTATTCAAAATTTTCAATGCAGTAGCCACGCTAGAGGATGGGATTGCGGCGTGAAACCCAAGTTGGTTGTTCCAAACTCCATCACCGTTTCAGCCAAGGTTCTGAATAGTTCAGTGGTCCTTAATTTTTTTTTTTTTTTTTTTTTTTGCAAATGTAATGACCCAGAGCAAACTTCAAAGATTTACAAGAACTTTCTGTCGAAGAGGAAAAGTGAAGGCCTACTCAACTAATGACCTGAGCTGCCCAGAGTCGGACCTCAGTCCCTTAGAACTTTTGTGGGATGAGCTAGACAGGGGAATTGAATACCTGGAAAAAAGTAAACAATACAAGTTTTTGAGGGAATTTTCGATGCTCTTGAATGTTGATATTCATTTTATTTTGAATAGTATTGTTTCATTGCCAAGTATAGCAGAACTGGAAAAGTTTATAGACAAATGAATAGTTTTGGTTTTCAAGCATTGATCATTTCAAATGTTTTTATAATATATCATCTGTGCACGTACGTTCACACTACATACTATACCATATTTTACCGTATATATGTACTATTTATTCCAAGTTATTCTGCAACCTTTTGAAAAGGGTCGGTTAGTACATGAGATTTTGTTCCCACAACTCAAAAAAATGAAGCTGTCTATCAGTCATACTGAAAGCACTGCGTTCGGAGCAGGAACAACGTTAATATCACCCGATTACGTGCACAAGATAAGCGCAAGGTGCTGAATGTTTCATCTCACTTTAAGTGGACCTGGGCATAAGTTAAACAGGTCTTCTGTTTATCGCCAGAGCTGAAGCAATCAATTTTCCTCTCACGGAGCGTGAGGGCGGGGGGGTGTGGGGGTGTTTCTGAGAGTGCTTGTCAGATAAATGTTGACAGAGAGGAACAAAGCAAATGAGTCAGAATTTGGCTGTACAAGTAACTGAGGGTTTATCCTCCTTGCATTTCTTTGTCTGGCAATTGTTATGCCGAAACCAATCAAAGATGCATTTTAAACAATTCAGCTGCCGAAGGGATTGTGGAGAATTGGGAGCCATTAATGGACGATAATAGCGAATGTAGTTATTAAAGGCCTGGGAGAGAATGGGTCTATGTTAGAGGGAGACGCGCCTTGGCTCCCACCCCACTCAGAGATTATTACTTCTTGTCAGACCTTTCCGAATGCGGCACACCTCTCTGCGTCTCACGTCTTTTGGCCTGGGCTCTGTGTTGTCATCTGCCCAATCTGGAAATGAATAAAACGCGATTACGAAACGATTATGCTGAAGACCTCATCACTTGCTGTTCTGCACCGTTTCCTTATGAGGTTTTGATTGTTACTCGGAAAGTTTGTTTTCACTTCGACGAACCCCCGTCGCTCGAAACGCGATATCTGTGTGGGTTCAATATGTTTATGCAGTCAAGCTGTGAGGCTGAAGAAGCTACTTTGATGAGTAGTGAAATGTTCCTATCAAGAAGAAAGAAGTCCAGTTGACATGATTCAACTTCCAGACAGCTCCACCTGGATAACTGAGAATCTTCATCGACATGTCATGCCGTTTTGGTTCGGAGGTTTGCAGCTTTGTTTAGTAAGAAGAATTCATCTTACTTGAGCCATGGTTTCGTTCGCGCGTTTGTATCGGGCGAACGAGGCGTCAAACTGCTGCAGATATGGCAAACTCAAGACGTTGCAGAGGATGCAGGTGCAAAAGCTAAAGTGGATGGTGAGGATGGAACCAAACAGCTGACCACAGAGAGGCCTGTATCAGCCTAACTGCCAGTCCACATTGGACACGAGACACGCCCATCATTCCATTCACACCCATGTCTCACGTCCAGCGTGGATTGATACATTTGATAAAATAGAATTCTCTCAGCTCCACAAGACGCACGAGTGACAGATGTAGAAGAACACATAGCTAAAAATGCTCTCGCTGTGGATTGGCTGTAAACTTTGATTTAATTAAACGTAATCGGAGCATTGGTAGAGCTTAGAGGAAGCTAACGGTGGCTAACACAGCGGCGCTCTCGCTTGTTCCACAGAGGCGTCCTATGATGTCATCACGGTTGGGGCTCCCGCGGCTCACTTCCAGGGCTTTAAAAATGGCGGCCTTAGGAGACTGCTGACGAGGTTCGAAACGGAGAAGAAGAAGTAAGTACGTCTGTTGGCACCTGATTTAATTCCTACAAAGAAAGCTGCAACAAAACATCAATGCTGTCCAGAAATGTGTGTGTAAACTGTCAGATTTTGTATACAGGCTGGTGGATTAAAGGAAAATACACAGTATACACAGTATTTGCTTAGTTATGCTTCCTGTTTTTTTTTTATCCATACAGATCCATACAGGTTGTGTTATAATTTCTCCAGAGGCCATATGCATTACAGAGATGAATCACTAATTTAGAGTTTACCACTAAATGTGATCACTACATAAAAAAGTGTTAAATGAAACCGTTAAGCTATAAAGCGCAGGCTGTATAAAATGAGCTTTTTAAATCAATTACACCTACTGAGCGTTTAGTATAACAAGCTTGTTCCTATGATCAGAATTTATGTTATATTATCTGTCCCATTGAACATTTACCTAAAATAGGCGCTACATTTGCACTGTGTTCTTCGTCGGTCACTTAATCCTGAGATGCGGAGAAAGGCAGTGGAATCGATGTGCTGCTTCCCATCCCCGTCGTCCTCGTCCTGCCATTGTTGTGTGAATTATAAAAGGCTCCGCCGTGGCTGCTGCAGACGAAAATTGCGGTTCGTGAGCAGCACGCTTTGCATTCAGGCCACATTGTTGCAGGTCTCGCCGTCACAGAGCAAGCAGTTTCTGGAGCATCTCAGCCCTGGTGGGAGCTCCACGTCCCCAGCCTGGGGCATTGTGGGAGCTGGCGGGGGTGTGAACTCGTCGATGGGACCATGGGCAATTTGCTCCCAAGCTGCATGGAAATGTGGTGTCGACTTGAATGGGGAGGCGTGAAAAGCAGGCCTCGGGAGCCTTCTGGCCCCCCCTCCACTGCCTAACACCCCGCTGGGGGGGTCCCGCAAAATCAAGGCCGGGAGTTCCCTTGTTCTGTAATATTACTGGAGCGTTGCTCCATGTAATTTCCTCAGAATAGTCGCATGCTCTTTACACACACACACACACACACACACACACACACACACACACACACACAGGTTGTAGTAACAGCTGGTGGAGGCCAGAGAGCCTGCAGTGCAGCGGGACATAATCGATGTCATTGGCGGCGAGCTGGTGCGCCGGCCTGGGGAACTGCGTCTGGCTATGGGAGAGCCCAGCAGACGCTGGACCCAGGCTGTGGAAGCAACACAATTGGGTTGGCAGAGAGTGTACTGACGCAGGCTGCTCAGCCTGCCTCTCAGGCATCTGGGCAGGGCGGCGGGCAGTTGGGTCCAGCTCACAGTTGGGAAGGTTAAAAGAAAAGGAGGCAGTTTTCTGAGATGGTAATTATTTAGTCCGTGTGTCTAATCATTTAGCCGATGGTTTAGTTCAAAGCTGAGTACAATTAGGGTGCCGTGAGATTAGCAGTTCAGGTTAGGGATCTCCTCAAATATGCTGAAGCACTGTCTCTCCCAGGATTCAAACTAATAAACTTGCACTGCCTGACTTTTTTTTTTTCTTTGTCCAAAGAAAATATAAAACACAAACGTGGCCTGTCATTTATTACCCTCACATTACAGATGTGAGGGGCTTATCAGTCCCAGTCTTGGGAACTCACTCTGTATACTGGCATCAATTCAAACTTTGCTCTCATTAACCTTGACTGAGGTACTGGAATTAGTCACAAGATGCAAAGTACATCAAACTGGTTGGTTTATTACTTCCAGTATTGTTGTAGTTTTTATCATGGTCGACAAGCATGACCACTTTTAATATTTACTGTAGGTATTTATTTTGTTTCTTTTAAATAATATAACAAATTTATTTTACCAGCACAGATGAAACTTTATTTTTAAATCTAGATTTAAAAATGTTAGTAATTAAGTAATATAGAATTAATTAACACTAATGTCAAGCAAGCATTTTTATTCAGATTTTTTTCCCCATTAAAGGCAGGCTATTTCTCAGCCAGTAAGTTAGTTGAACTCAACTCAAATAATTATAAAAATAAAATCCTGAAAATCGAGTCCTCAAATGCACTTAATGCGATATGAATTATGCAGTTCATTCAATCAACAGTTCAATCAAGGCTGCTTAATTAGGAGCTGAGCTGGAACGAAAGGCGCATACAGAGTGGACGACAGGACTGGTACTGCGGAACCCTGCAGCGAGACCTGCTGGGTCGGGCCTCATCAGAACTAATAAAAAAAAAAATAACAGGACACACAAGTGTTTCTGGTGCATATGTGGAGAAAAGGCTGACAGAGCGAACAAATTGTCACGTAAGCTTTCTGATTGGTCCTTCCTATGTTGCCAGTGATTTGTTAGCTCTCCTACTGCATTTTTAAGGGTGTTCTTCAGAATAAAATTTATCTTAGGGTTTTCCTTTGGATGTTGTTTTCTGCCCACCTCTGTCCCATGTTTTCACCCGTCAAAGTCAAGGGTCTCAGATTCTGGATTGTAGTGGAAGGCTTCCTGGACCATAAATGCCAGGCCTGATTTGTCCCAGCCCATCCCTGGCAACCCAGCATAACACATCCTCCAATATAGTGGAAATTATCAAACTGTATATCACCCCAAGACAAAATGACTCTAATTGTCTCATGTTAGTTTTTCAAATGTAGAGTATTTTAATATTTTGAAAATGTCCATAAATTTTGAGTTGTCTGAGGGACAGTAAGATTGATGGGAGTTGCAAACAATACCGTTTGATAGGCAGAGTGTCACTTTGGTTTCGAGCGTGTCGGTTTATTAGTGCGGTTCTTTGTGTTTGTGTGTCTGTCGGGTTAAAGCCTGTCTGGACCTGCCACTGCACTGTTGTGTGAGGGCTCACTTGGAGAAGAGGAGCTGAGCCGAGATCCATTATGCTGAGTGTGAAGTCCTGATAGGCATCATGGATGACCCCGATGCCCTTGTATGGGACAGGGAGCAGGGCCTGATCATTGCATTGGGCCACCAGACCCGTACTGTCAGCCGTAGGCCCAGCCGAGCCAAACTCATGCACGCCGCTGCAAATTTGATTTCAGAAACACCCACATTTTTCATTTCTTCCTAATTGGACCTCGTGGACGCTTCTCTCTACAGCAGAACGGCAATAATCCAGTTTAAACGGCTTCCGTTAATCGTTGAAAGTTTTCCCTGTCTCAGTCCATTAATCCGACATTGAAAGTTTTTTGCTTTGTGGTGTGAAAGCGTGGTTGGTGCATTGTTGAAGAGACAGCTCCAATCAAAACAGGTTGGAGAAGTACACACACACACACACACACACACACACTCTCAAGCTAGCTGCCAAGTATGACAGGAGCTTATAGCACATAAAGTTAGATCGGAATCACCCAGGCTGTGAAAATATCAGGAGGTGTCAGCCTGAGAGAGACTGTCCATGCACACTTGCTTTAACCTTTTAAGAAGAGTACAGGCCAGCTGGAATTCTCCCTTTGTGGTAGTCCTCTGAGACCAAGGGTTACTTTGGCAAAAGATTATTGTGTGTGTGTGTGTGCGCGTGTGTGTAAAGCGTTCTTCAACGCATCCTGTGCAAAAAATTCAAGGCGCTGACATTTCTGCGAAAGCCCCCTTACGTCTTATCAAACACGGTCACCTGTGCGACGCTGGTTGTCCTCTTCACCCTAAACTCTCTCCTTTTGCAATCGGAATTGCCGCAGCATTGCTGCTGTGCCACCTTTTCAAGTCCCACGATGAGACTGGATATTTCTATCGGCCTTTTCAATCAATACCTCGTCTATTCTTTACTTGAACAGCTTCCTCATTGGTGAAAAGACCCAGAAAGAGAGGCCACGGCTGAAACTGCTCTTTAAAACGTGACACGGCACAGAACCAATAAAACTGCATCAGCTGTCTGAGTGTGAAACCCACGTTTTCGGTACATCACACAAACCTCTCTGACCTGTGTTTTGTAATCGGACACTGCTAACGTGTGCAGCTCTAGTAGTAGTGGGAAGGGCACTTGCTCCTTATTGTTATTGCCTCCACAGCAGTTTTAATGTAAAATTTATAACATACAGGGAAGACTCTTCATGCTTAATAATGCAAGACGCACAAAAGTTCAAGAGTTCTGTGGTCAACTAAGATAAAGGAGGTTTGAATGTGCATCCAGTATGTAATGCCTTCATTATTTAATTAGTTAATTAAGATCAGATTAAACGTAATCCCTACTTAAATGGGCATTATTGTTTTTTTAACAACCTTTGGCCAAAGAGTAAATCTTTAAATAATCCTTTAACTCCATCCCGCAACAGTCCACGTAAAAATTAAACACACTTTCAGCAAGCCCTTAATTCTTTTATAAACCAAAATAAAATGTAAATACCATTTCTGTTTATCACAGTTATATCAGTTCTGTGGCTTTTACTTTCAAACCACTCAGATGTTCCTTGTTGTCGACCTGCCTGTCCGCTCAGTGCTCTTCTGTTCTGCCCAAGTGCATGTTAAATTAGCATGATGCTGATTTACCGCTATTGGTCCTGTGGTGTAATTAATCGGGTCTCTGGTGCTGGCTTGGCCCACTAGCTTCAGCACAACGTTCCAGGGCATCTACTTCTCCCCCGAGCACACGGCCAAAGCCCGTGAGGTCCTGGTCAGCCTCAGCCAGCTTCAGCCCCGGATCTCCAGCCTGGCAGACCGGCTGGTCCAGGCCGCACGCCAGAGTTCCCCGGACTGCCTCAGGGAGGAGCTTGAGGCCCTTTCTGAAAAGGTAAGTCTTTTTCAGTCTCTGCTGCTTGCTGAGGTAAAAAGTAAGCTCCCTTTTCCAGCTCTCCTCTTGTTAGCAGAGCCATAACCGAATGCCATCTCTCACGCTTAAGAAAGCATGCTGTGCTTGAACTATGAGCTAATAAAAATGGATCCCTGCTGAATAATGTTAGCCATAGCAAAGTCTTGCAGCTCTGGTGCTTCCGTGTGTCACCTGTATGGATACCCCTTGTGTTGGTGTTGCCCCCCGCCCAGCCCGACCGCTGTGTTCTGTGTCATGTGTTTCTCATTTTTCCCTTCCTGTGACACTGAATTTTAATAGAGGTTTGGAATACAAGTACGTGCATTTGCTTGGTCTTTACCACGATGTATTAAATCAGGGTTGCCAGCTCTCGTGCTTTGGGCATGAGACTCGCATTTCTGGGTACTTTTTTCAGACCCAAGGAGTCTAATAACTATGCCTGGATGCAAAATGTCACTTCACCCACCTGGCCAAAGTTGGCAACCCTTGAAGTCCAGCATTTTGAAAAATGCCGATCGGTTTTAATTATGAACATTTTGAAGCGCGTCAGGAGAGATGCGGAGCAGAACATTGCACGAGTAATTACTGTACGTGTGATGCTAAACAAAAATGGTCACGAGTCTGCAGACTGAGATGCGTCGGCAAAAGGAACGCATTACGTCTGGCGCTTCGTAGATTACAGTCTGCTCAGAAATACTGCTTCGCCACAGCGGAATAGCGCCCAATCGACTAGTTTAATTAGTACATTCATTCTGTCATGGTTTCTTTGTGCTTTGATTAAAAGAACACATGGAGATGTCTGGTCTTCAGCTGCAGTGCGTGTGACTGGGATCTTATATGGATAATAACTGGGTGAGGAATTGGAGATACAGACCTCTGGAGATAGCTCGTCCTTTATCCTCAAGTTATGGAATGAGAAAGTGACAGTACAAGGTCAGTGCTGTTTCAGGGGCCACAAAAGCATACCTCCTCCTGCCTCACCTGTCGGGGTTCTTTTAGTGATGCTCAGTCTCTGCCCAGCACAACGAGGTTACTTAGCGGAATCTTCTCTTATTCCCTGACAAAGGATCGATGCGCCTCTGGCATCCTTTAACGCGCGTATCTGCTCGGAGGTTGA
Organism: Chitala chitala; assembly: GCA_025773905.1. NCBI lineage: Eukaryota > Metazoa > Chordata > Actinopteri > Osteoglossiformes > Notopteridae > Chitala > Chitala chitala. Next base: position 6,907 of record JABJVR010000603.1, on the reverse strand, counting down.
CAGGAGCGCTCCGTTACACCGAGGAAGTCGATAAATCGCGTCTGTGTTGCCCTCTGCTGCCGCCGACGGGCTCTTTGCTTTTCTCCGTTGGGTCGTCTGTGATTTAACGCGGAAGGACGGCGGCCAGCATCGGTGAGAACGTTTCGGCGAACGCCATGTTTGGGAATTGTCTCGGATTGAGCGGGAAGCCATAAGTCTGCGCGCTTGATGTCACCGCCCACAAGCAGATGTCTGGGCTGAGTAAGGTCACGGGAATTTGTCCTTCGTTGAAAGGAAGCTACACGTGTTCAGGAGCCTGGCATCTTTCATGCCCGTCTGATCCGTCCCGTCACCAGTTTGAGCAGGGCATGGATTGACTTTTGCTCTACGGTCGTTTGCGGGAGACGCATAACACTTTAAGCCCGAATGTGATCGTGAGATGAGTTTAAATGAGGCAACATAATGACCTAAAATATGATGCAGCTGGGATGAGGTTATAGTGTGCCCCCACCCCAGAGCAGTAGTTTACACATGGCACAGATGAGTGGTATAAACAAAAAGACAAGAACAGAGTCCAGGTGGTAGAAAAGCAAGAGGAAAAAAGGTCTGTTGTGGACAAATTTATATGGCAGTGATTCAAGTGACACTAGTGATTTCCGAGACGTGGTACTTAGATTGCAGTAGCATATGAGAAAAGGTCTCTGGGTGGAAAACTTGTGCCAGTGGATCTTCTGGATTTACTTATTCAGCGAGGAAGCACGTGGCACTTAATGAAGGGCCTGCAAAATTATTTTACGGCTTTTGTTCAATCACACTGGAAAATGCAATGAATAATCAATGGCCTGAAAAATTTGACTTGGAAGACGAGAGCGGGAGATAATTGTGAGGAAACGAGATGCGGAAAGAGCGTTCTGAGATTTGGAGGCACGTGTGGCGAGGTTGGGGGGGCGGAGAGTGAGGAAGCAAACCAGTCCCAGAACTGGAGCTGGTTTGGGAATTTGGAGTGAGCCGTGCAGAGTAGTCTCAGACATGTACATGTTAACCTTAACTTTAACGCTTTAATGTGACAGGTAAGGTACCTCACTCAGGAGTCCACATCTCTCCGTAACTGATGAGCGGATGTAGTTAAGGTGCAGCTCAAGCTACATCTGTCCTCCACAAAGGTTACGACACAACGCAGTGGGTATAATAGGGCTGTAGTTAGCAGGAAATTGTTTTTTTTTGTAAATCACCAAGGAAAATGTTTGTTCCTTTTTTTTGTGCACTGCAGGTGTAAGGCTTTATGTCGTCTGTTTACGTAAATTTGACATGAACTGGCACTGGGGGGGGGGGCTTATTGAGGACCAGTGTGCTGAAGGGAATGTAGTTTACAGGCTAGTTGTACTGAAGTTCAGAAATTACATTGTTTGACAGTGTAACCAAATAAAATACATTTATAAACAGGCATGGCTACAGAATGCATGCAAGAGAACCAGTGCCAAAGCCTGTTTTGAATGAATGTATAAATATCGTTTGGACATGGGGTCCTTGGATAAAAAAGGCTGAGAAACACCAGTGCGTCATCTGTTTATTACATAAATTTTGACCTGAACCAGTTATTTATTTAAGTCCCAAATAACCTTAAATGACCTCACGGCCAGAACTGTGATTCTTATGGCTCAAATGTCACAAGACATTTTGTTTACCCTTCATGAGAATAAACACTTAAATAAGTCTCCAGTAGATCTCTTTCATAACCTTTCAGGTTGACTCGCGACATGGCCAAAATTCAATGCTGCACGCAGAATATGACAGGTGTGTGGAGGACTGCTGCGTGTGGGATGCGTGTTCTGTGTCATGCTTTTAAATCCGGGTCACTAGTCGCAGTACTGCGCACCATGGCGCAGGTGGGACACTGCCTTCAGGAGGGACAGCTTGAACAAGACTGTACAGAAGGCAGCGCTGTTGGCTTTTTCTGCCAGTTCCACACACGTCCCAGGATTAAGTATTAACTGGTCAGCCGATCAGTAAAATCAGCATTCATCTGCTACGGCACCCTTTGCCACAGAGGGCTTCACAATTGATTATGTACAAAGGAGCACGTGCCCTAAGTACAGGCAGGGGCAAAAAAAAAAAAATTATAAATAATTCCTCATCAGAGACGCAGGTGTCCCGGGAATTCTGGGAGCATCGGCGGCCCCACCTTCAGGCAGTAAGTTTGACGTTACATGAAATGTAATCGATCTCTTGTCTGGCAGACTGGCTGTTGGCGAGTCGAAGCTAAAAACAGGATTTTATGGCAGGTTTACCATAAATCCAAAAAACGTAGGAACAACGTATAATAAATGTGTTTATCAAGGTCATTGACAGTGTGCCGCTGTGCTGTAGCTGAACCTGTACCCAGTTCCTTCTGTTTCAGACCATAGTGTTTTGGTACATACACTGTTTTTACAACTTATAGAAAAGTGAGGCTTTAGAACGATATAAAATGTGCCTGAAATACTTTGTTCCGCTGTCAAGTGCAGGGGGTAGACTAGATATTATATGGATGTGATTATGTTTTTATGTTAAGGTGTAAACTGTAAGACTTTTAACATGCTGAGTGACACAGAGTAGTTAATTAACATTGTCTATCCCAGGTGTAGCAAACTTCAGTTGAGCAGCACCTGTAAGGAGAGCATAGATGAAATATTATTGAGTGACAAGTGTTTGCCTGCAAGCTGACGTGCTGAAGGATTATGAGGTAGCGTGGGTAAGGCTGTACATATTAAAGAAATAATTAAACCTGCGGTGACTGAATAAACCATGAGGTTTGTCTGCAAATGCACGCTATGATGTTTAAAGTCAGTTCTCTGTTAGTTATCACTTAGAGTGTAACGCCGCTTTACCTTGGTGAAAGTCAAGACCTTGCAACACGTTTGTTAATGAGCGTGAGGGGGGTGGAGTTGGGGTCCAGCCTGTCCCTGAGGCATCACCTCCTGCGTCCGTGTCCTTGTGGGATCTAACATGCGGTTGAAGTGACTCCTGGATGTTCGGAGAGTAAATGCAGCGGCTGGAGGCCAAAGGGCACCGATAACAACACAGGCTGTCGGCGCCAGCGGAGGCCAAGAGTAACCTCGGTGTGCCGCCCTTTCGTAGACGGAGCAGTTTGTCCATGCCCTCAAGGACGAGCTGGTGAAGAGTGCGCTGCTGGCGCTGCACGCGGCACGACCGGGCTATGGTGGCAGAGGGGAGCTGGCGCTCAGCAACAGTGTGGGCAGGAACGGCAGCCCCTCTGGAGAGGACGGGCCAGCCCAGCTCAGGCCGCAGGACTCCATACCGCAGCAAGTGGAGTACGACGAGGAAGAGTGGGTAAGTGTGCCCCCCAATCCTCCCCCCCACCCCCGCATGGTCAGTTTCTCCCCTACCTTAGGCTTAGGAGACACCCCTTAATGACTAGTAGAATGTCATTTTTTCTGAAGTAGTCCAGACACACAACCAGCTTTTGTCCAAGTTGGTGTCTTAGACTGAAAAAAGAGAAAAAAATCCCAGACCTTCCATATAGGACAAAATGAATTACATACCGTCTCTTAACACATGTGAAACACCAAGATGAGTTTATACTAAACCCAACACAGGTCCAATAAGATTGGTCAGAATTGCCCAGCATCTCTGCGTATGTGTGAGGGTGCTTCATAAAGCGTGTCTTGCATTTTGTGAGGAGTTGGGTCCCAGACCACACTTTGGACCTCTGCAGGATAGGGTGTGGGCGAACGTGGCCAAGAGCTTGAACTGCATCATTGCCATGGTGGACAGACTAGAGGAGCCAGACAATAACAACCAGGACCCGACGCCCTCAGAGCCCGCTTTGGCGGACGTCATTACCTCGCACACGCCCGGTAGGCACCCGCCTGACACCTCGGTGCCAGTCATAGGTTTTAAACCCAGCCTTTTGATCGGTGCCCTGCAGGATGGATTTGCATGTGGTACAATGACCTTCAGTCCCATCCGACTGGGAACGTGACTGCCGGCGATAAGAGATGAGAGTATGAAAGTTCGTTATCACGTGACACTATGGTTTTAGCCTTGGCACTGTGTAATGCCAGGCCATGCATTAAAAACAGGGTGAAACGTCCTTTCAGTCACACTATCCTTCTGCCAACAGCCTTGGTCTCCCTGGCCATCTTCACTAACAAGGAAAACAGTCTCCAGTTGTGAATCTTGGAAGCTGACAGGCCAGCGAGACTCAATACGTATTTATACATGCGCAAAGTATTCCGTTTACAATGCGTGTTCAGCAGTTAGGTTCGATTCGCTGTTTATGCCGTCGTTACAAAACCCATTAAAACCAGCACGAGCCAAACGTGGAACGGCAGCGATGCGTCCGCGACCTGACACGTCGGCCGAAGATGTCGGAGTCTCTGCCGTCTCTGTTCCAGAAGTCCTGACAAACAGACGGCAGTGTATGCAGTTGGCTGTAAGGCATGTTTATTTCTCATGGAGAACTGGCGAGCTATGAATATAGAGCACTGCCGTGGGAGATTTGTGTAAGGATTTTCACTGCTTCTGTTTGTGTTAGCGTGTGCACGTGAAGCAGCGGGGACAGTGTTTTGCGCTAACATTTGGACAGATAAGACATGCATCCCTTGAGGTTGGCCTTTTCATTAAGGTGTGTAGTGGAAAAATGCAATCATTTCAAGACCCGTTTTCTGAAAGCACTGTATGAATGATGATGGGTTAGGATACCTGGGCAGAATGAGATTGCAGCTACTCAAGAGGTGTCCTCCGAGAAGCAAAACCGTGCAGTTTAGTAAAGATGCGTCAGACATTCTGATATTATACATTTCTTACTTGGCTTGTCTGTTTGTTGGAAATGTTAACTGACAGTGGTTCTTTAAATATTCATCATATACGTGATCTAAAACTAAGTGTCATAGTCTTTGGGAGTGTTTGACTGTGTGCTGCTGTTGAAATTGGAAGTTAAATGTATATGTTTTTTTCTATACTGATAAAAGTTTTGTTAAGGGACTTTTAAAAGTAGGACATTGTTCCAGCTTCTGGGAGAAGAAAGTAAAATCTTTCAGGATGAGAACAGTGCCCCCTGCTGTTTGCATTGTGCTTTTATAATCGCATACTGTGCAGTTACATTTTCTGTATTGTTTTATTCTCTTAACTGTGAATTTTGTGATATACTGTCATTGTATAAGGATTGTTAACTCATAACCCACCCAGTAAATGACCTTGGAAAAATTATTTTACATCTTTTATAATTTGCCATTTAGCAGACGCTTTTATCCAAAGCGACTTACAACATTTCATATACATGTTACAATGAGCTAGCGCTCGGTGTCTTGCTCAAGGACACACCAGGTGGCTAGACTGGGATTTGAACCAGGAAACTTCAGCATCCCAGCCTGATGTTCTGGTTATTTGTAGCTGTACTGTTCAACTCAGAATTTATGTTATACAAAACGTCCATTTAGAACAGATGCATGAAAAATGTAAGGACAAAGATCAGGAAATGATGTTTTGATATACTGTAAAAAAATAACTATATATATATATATATATATATATATATATATACATGCTGCATAAACATGAAATTTGAGTTTTTAAGATCTAGCGAATGCAACGGAAAATCAATTCATTTGCAGAGGAAAGACTAAGTTAATCCAAAATAAAAATGAATTACAGCTCCAAATATTTGTGCTGCTATACATCACTGTACGTGTCTGCTTAGAAGCTGGAGAATGGCAGGAGAAACTCTACCCCCTGGTGGTGACATTGAAGAACTGCGTGAAGGAGGTGGTGGACAAAGCCAAGAAGTCCATGACATTTGTCCTTCTGCAGGAGGCAGCATGCAGTGTCCCACAGGGACTAATGCTCCGGCAGAGGCGGGACGTCGTCTTCAGTCAAGCGGTGTGTGTGTGCCGTTGTATTGCAGATCATCATATCACACATGAAATACATCACATCACACCACTACTGAAATACTGTTAAAACCACTGAGCTTTTGAGGCCTCAGCATTTGTATTTAAATAAATAAGCGTTTCTGTTCTTGTCCCCAGCTTGCAGCCCTGTCCTGCGGGTTCGTCATGAGACTCTGTGCAGGGCTTGAGGACGAGGGCTTCCTGCGACAGCTACATCTGGTCGGTGTCGTAGCCCAGTTTGAAAGCCTGCTGAGCACTTACAGTAAGCGGCCAGAGGAAGTCGGGCTGAGCCGGCACAGTCTGCGCCCGCATGCACGCACGCTTAGGTGGAGGTGTATAGTAATTATAACCGTGACAATGTGGTTATCTCCACTGATTTTACTGTGGCCATGGAGTTGGACAAGTAAATTTTTCTTAAAAAAATTTGTGTTAAAACTGTAATTGGAACTATAGTGCTGACGTGTTGTGTGTGCGTGCGTGCGTGTGCTCTGCGTGCCTAGGCGAGGAGATTGGCATGCTTGAGGATATGGAAGTGGGAATTGCGGATTTGCAACGAGTGACGTTTAAGCTGTCAGAAGCGAGGTCTACAGAACCAGAGGATCTGCAGCCCACTGTCAGTGGCTGGAGGTAAGTCCAGTTAGCATGTCAGTGCTTCTCACATACAATGCAGCAAAAAGTGAGAATCTTAGTTCTGAGGGTTTTGGGGTTTGATGATTACAATATTAACGTCAAAATGTGTCTTTTATCATACTTATTCAAACTTTGAGAAATGCTTTAGTTTATCTCCAACGTTTGTTCGTTATGGCCAACCCAAATGATTTAAAGTCATGCTTAAAAAAAAAAAATATATATATATATAGAGAGAGAGAGTCTGGCTTCATTCATTTGTATTGATTTCTTCAATTTTCTGTGTAAAGCGCTTTGAGGCATGCTGTTGCGAAAGGCGTATATAAAAATAATTCCATCCATCCATCCATCCATCCATTATCTTAACCGCTTATTCCTGGTGAGGGTCACAGGGAAACCTGGAGCCCATC
>JABJVR010000602.1:0-20824 GCA_025773905.1 Chitala chitala | reverse complement strand
TAAAGGAGAAAGAAGTCCAGTTGACATGACTAAACTTCCAGATAACCTCACCTGGACGACTGAGAATCTTCATAGACGGGAGGAACCCATGTTTTTTATTTTGAAATTGTATTGCTTTTTTCTGCAAATACAATTATTTAACCTTTTGTCTTTATTTAACATTATATACCATATAAGATGAGGAAGCTCCTGTTACGAAATAGATACAGGCACCCTTTTCCATTGTGGATTCCACTTTCTTACCTTTCTTCTTTATTCCTACCTTTAATGCTATCCCATTTTACCAAAATACCTAAACCAGACAGAAAAAAGGATGTTATGGCTCTGAGATTAGCACTTTTATGTTGTAATACCCTCGTCCTCTGTCTGACTTCTGGTGCTAAACACCCACCCCCCATATCTCCGAACATTAATCTGCACTGTTTTAATTGCTCCTATCCAACAACTCTCCTCTCTCTCTCCTTCTTCTCCCATCCCTAAATCACAGGGGAAGCGTGGCGGCTGGAGGACGACAAGGACGAAGAGGTGGGGGGTGAGGCTACACACGCGCGCTCGGAGCCCCGGCCGCGCTCCCAGTCACCTTTCTCCCACCTGCGCTCGCGAGCAGCCTACCTGCGCAAGAGCTTCTCTGTGGATGACCACCTGGGCATGGTGGAGTTCAGCAGCCCATCTCCGGAGGGGAAGAGCCACCATGGTGGCAAGGGAAAGCTCAAGAGGAAGTTTGTAAGTCTCTCACATGGTTCTTGCCTACCTCTATACAGCCGGCCTAACACTCAGCCTGTGTTTGGTCCTCCTGTTTGCTTGTGACTGGCTCTCTGGGAACCTGTTGTGCACTGAACAAGGAACAGTGCAGGAGACCAAAGAGAGGAGACACTAAACACTAACAAAGTTAGGAGACACTAACTTTGCTTTTGTGTGTCCTATTGGTCCGTTACATGGTCACTGTTAAGATTATTACTGTAGGTTTCACACAAGGATTGAAAAAACATTAGAGCACTGCTTAAGTTTTATGGCTCATTCAATGGAGTGGTAGTATGACACAGGGAGAAACACTAGCCTAACCAATGACACGTTTGGATTTTCTTGATGGAGGCTTTAATTTAATCCTTGCTGAGATGCAGCTTTGTTTGCGTACATACATTCTGCCACAAAACAGGAAAACTGCCTGTAAAAGCAGCGTTACATTGTCTGAAACCCATAATGTTCAGTTTCACCAAGCTTTTATGGATACCAGCCATCGTCCAATGCGATTATGTGTTTTGTGGTCACTCCTAATCAGTTATTTTCTGGAATTATGACAAAATTCTGACTGATGACTGATATATTATGATGACTGGGGTGTGTCCAAGGACTAGGATAAAGGAAATTATTTTCAAGAATAAGGGAGAGTATGGGTTAATGCTTGGCCATACATCTGAAATACTGTAATGTATCACCCTGGATGTTACTACTCTGAATGTATTCACAATAGAAACTAACTATAACATGTAATGAAGATGAAGTTAATGGGATGGAGCCAATGAAAAGTGTTTCATTCACCTGATTTTATCAGAAGGCCAAAGGTACACACTAACACATTGCTCTTACCTGGGCAGTTCTGACTGAGCGGTTGTCACCACAGTGTCAGCTGTGTTATGTCCTACAGGTGTGTCAGCAGACTCAGGACTTTGCTTCCCTTTGGCCCCTCGCTGTTCTTTGTATACTCAGCCGTGTCCAGGTGGACATACTGCAAAAATGAACAGTAGCTGTATTAATTTTGGCTGTTTCCTAGTGCTGATTCTCCACTGCCACACACACACACACACACACACACACACACACACAAACACACAGTAGCCTGCTGGGATTGTTGTCATCAGGTGCCGTGGGAGTGCTGTTTCATGTAAGAGAATTTTACCAGCCAACTGTAGCATTGATTGTGAATGGATGTAATGGCATGTTAAGGCCCTGCCGCATGAGGAACAGATGGGCTAATGAAACAAGAGAGAGATATCGCTCAAACTAAATGACAGCCTTCTGTTATGCAGAAACGTATTACATGCTCAACAAATTTTCTAAGGTCAGTTAGAGAAAATAAAATTCTCAAGAGCAAACAAAATATGCCCACTTGTGTCAACATCTATATAATGCATTTGGAGGACGGAGGAGGCTGTGATTTTTGAAACAGAATGAAAACAACTATAACCATTTAAAAGCTTCTCCATTTAGGAGCGTCTCCATTTAGGAGCGTCTCTGTCTGCGTTGCTTCATCAGTTGAAAAGGTTCTTATGTTCAAGGTCCAAATTGCTGCTGTCTACACTGTGAACGACAATCAGAATAGTTATTTTACAGTTACCATGTAGTTCTGAATAGTCCTACATTTACATTCAATGTGCAGCTCCAATACTACCATCACCACAATGATGCAGCTGTGGAGAAAAACACAGGAAGAACTATCTGAAATGTCAGTATGGTCAGGATGTTGTCAAGTTTAAAACTGTGTGTGTGATGCATTCTTGGACAGAGCTACAGCAGTACAGCTGAAGGTCAGTGCTCTCAGCTACTTCTTTCCTGCTTTCGAGTTACAGCCTATTCAGATTAGACTGATGCTTACTCAGGAGCGATGCCATTAAAGTTTCAAGAGGTCCCACTTGTTCATGGACACTGAAGCCTGTAAGAAGACACCTCATTAGTAGCCAAGGCATTGTAATGAGCTCCAAGTGTATTCAGTGTGTGCAATGGGATATACCTTGATGCTGGCCCACAGCCAAGTTGGAGTGGGGCAGTGGGGGGTGGTGTATGTTGAGGAGATGCAAGGAATGCCTGAATGTTTTGTCTCAGGACTGATAACTAAGAAGAAAGTGCTGCTGGTAGTATCCATCTGCTGTTCTTGTCCCAGCCTTGGGTTACCATCCCAAGGTGCCAGGTGTGGTCTCTAGCCTGTTTTACCTCAAGTAGCTTTCCTGGTACAACCTGTTATGCGTCTTCTCTGTGACTCTCTGTTTGTCTGAGTCAATGCTTAGAACATCAGCAAAGTGCAGAGGCAGGGAGCAATCTGGTCCGTTTTATTTTATTCTTAATTGGTCCTGAGACTCTGGGGCACAGAGAAACCCCAAAACAACCGGCATCAGCTTCCATGTACCTGCAGTCCACCCGGGCCCGTTTGGTACCAGCATCACACATTCGGAACAGGAGTTCATGAGAGCTGCCCATTAATATGATGACTCACCTCTGTTTCAGGGTAAGATGCTTCATGTGTCTTGCAAAGTCTTTATTTGCTTTCTGCTTTCTTTGTACCCTTATATTTCTCCTATCAAAACAGTAGTTTAATAAGTTGTTCAACAGCCGCTTTTCACTCATTGCAATTAGCTTTGCAATTTGAATTCCCGTTGTTTGTCTCCTCTCTATGGCTGGTGTATTTTTAGATGCACAATGAAGAAAGTACAGGCAGCACTTATCTTCACAGAAGACAATGCTGGAGTTACAAACATTCCAGTTTTTTTATTCTAAATAGCTCACTTTGTGTGGCCCACTTTTCTGTTCCCCAGGTAAAATTCAGCTGTTTATAGACAACTAATTCTGACTAAATAACTACTGTTTCAAACAGAATAACTACTAATTACCTTGCTGCCAATTGGTGACATTCTATATATAAAGCATAGCCTTCACTTATGCCTTAGACAAGAATTATACTTTATGTGTTTGATTTGATAATGTAAAATTTGAACAAAGCATACTTCAAAAAACTAATTTAGTTCCAGCAGTAACCCTTTCTGTTTCTTGATATTGCACATGTATACAGACGGAAGTTACTATGCGCTTGTTTTGGATCCGCTAATTTTTCAGAGCCAGAGCTGAAAAAAGTAAGCGGTCACCTTTAAATAGACACAAAGCGACCGTTCCTTGTGTCTTAGGTGGGGGGCAGGGAGCCTCTCGTTTGGTAAATTATATTTGTGATTGGTAGCTATGCTCTTTCTCAGGATGTAAATTGGATAGGCCATCAAAGAAGCTGTCACATCAGTGCTGCTGAAGCGGCTGCCTGTCATGTCTGTGGGCCCCCCCAACACCCCACTGACTATCTCATCAGTTCTTTTTAGCGTTTCACTCAAAGGCCCAGGCTTTTGGTGCTGGTGGGATGGGTCAATCATTTGGTTGCTTCGTGAGGCAGCTGTAAGCCCATGCACTCTCATACTGGTGAGTCTTTGTTGCTCTGTGCCGTCTCTGAAGCGGCGCTTGGCTCTCTCATCTTCAGGGTCTTCAGAAGGAGAACATCTAGTTACTGTTGCTGAACCTCTGTAAGGGAAACGCACGTGACCACTTCATGTGCCCTATTTTACAGGTGCTTCCTTTTTAATTGTGACACTCACACCCCCCTGCCAAGCCTGTCACGATTGATGTTTCTTATGCTTTCATCCACAAGTTCAAATATTTGCATCTTTATTGCTTTGGGCAGTGGTTTTCTAGACTTGATGATACCCTGTCTGCACATATTGTAAAAGGGGACGGGATGTTTTCTGAGCTCTCACTGCATTCTCTTGCACTCATTCACAGTTTTGTTCCAAATGTTCAAACACAAAGTGTTCTGTGTGTGTGTGTGTGTGTGTGTGTGTCTGTGTTTGTATTGCCAAATTCTGACTTTAGGAAAATAATTCCCATAGGTTGTAAGTCAATAGGCATATGACACGATTCTACAGTACGTTTGTATGCACCAGAGAACCTGCCAGCCAATACCTGACCGCAGTTAGCAGGGGGCAGGGGTGTCACCCCAGGGGGGATTACAATGCAAGAAGAGTCCATGCAATGGGATGCGATGGGTTTTCTCTTCTTACATTTTTTAAAAGCTTGAAGGCCTGAAGTGAACAAAGTTAACCAGAAAATCTAAATGGTGAAGTTGAAGACGGTTCAATACTTTGCTTAAACTGTGCTGGCCATTGCAGCTACTGTCTTACAATGGTTGAGGAGTAACAAATAGGCAATGTGAGGAAGAGGAGGATGTAATGTGAGGAAGAGGCAATAGCATGAATTCAAAGAGATGGGTGAGGAGTGAAGAAGGGTGGCAGTGTTGTGCTCTTGTACAGGTAGGTGAAGAGTAAGGCAGTGTAAGGGTGCTGTTGGATGTACTGTCTTGTATCAGCATCAGAGGTCTGTACACCACTATGACAGTTCAAACAGCACTTTGTTATCTTATTCTCTTGTGACAGGAAGTGGATCCTCTGTTGTCCAATCAGCTACAGCCGTCATGGCATTGTTTCAATGCCAGTTAGGTTGAAAAGTACTCTTTGGTTTGACATGACTTACAGGATTGTGCATCTCTCTTCATGCCTCCCTTTGTCTTTCTATTCTGCCTGACTGACTATACCAAATCACTTTGTAAGCTGTTACATGCACTGATGACTCTGTGGAAAAAAAAGTGAAACAAAGTGTCAATGTGAAATTCACCATTTAACAGTTTTTAGCTGGGTTTTCTTATTTTGTATTGTTTCCAAAGTTGTAAAAAAAAACTCTACAAAGAGCTCAAGTATTAAATGCAAAACAAACTGATATTGCAGAACTCTGTTTAACAGGCTCGAGGTGGTGCTTCATATTAGAACTCTATTTATGACAAGACAGAAGACAGGATAAGTTAGTACTTAGCTGCAGCTGAATGCTGTGCGAATACATTGCTGAATATAATTCACCTTAATGTAATCCTCAAATTGGTGGCATGGAGGTATGGTGATCAGCACTGTTGCCTCGCACCTCTGGGCCTGGGGTTTAGTTCCCACCTTGGACCTGTGTTCATGGAGATTGCATGTTCTCTCCGTGCTTGGTGGGCTTTCTCTGGGTTCTTCGGTTTCCTCCCACAGTCCAAAGACATGTAGGTTAGGTTAAATGGTGTTTTCAAATTGCCCTTTGTGTGTGTGTGTGCGTGTGTGTGTGTGCTTGGGTGTGGCAAATGACAGATGGAGTGACACATCGGTTGGTAATCCTTCAGTCACACCAGTGGTGGTGTCTCTGCCGTCCAGCAGACCCTTCATTACTGCGGGATTAACACTAGGAAGTAGTAGTAATCCATAAGTTATGAATGAATTACTGTTGCATTTGTTTATGACCATGACCATGGTACAGCCATACTGAACAGTTTTATTGCTATTACTGTTGTTGTCAGAATTACTGAAAACTGGCATCTTATTTGAATGGTATTCAACTAGCTGTCTCTCCAAAATCATGTGAAACAAAGCATGCAGAATATCGTTATGCATTGTGCACGTCATGTAAAGCACTCACACAGCACTAGGGCAGTGTGGAAGCTTGAGCTGCAATGCATTACGACTAATTTGCTTCTTCCATTTCCTTGTGAAATGTGATTCTTCAGAACTCCAAGAAATGTTATGTTAAATATAAGGTTTTCTTTCTCAGAATATTTCTGAAAATACATGACCTTTTTCAAATGCCTCCCAAAGGACAAACAGAAAAGAAAGTGTAGAAGCACATGTATCTGTTGTGCTTTCTTACCTACAACCGTTTGCTTCCACACAAATGATCCAGAGTAGTGCTTGTTAAATTTGGCAATTTACTACAGTGCAGCTTTTAGCTGCTGATACGGCAAAGCTGCTGCCAACTCTGTCACAGCAGAATAGTTGTTTCCTTCGATGTTGTGACTCTCCAGGGCTGGGACTGCGCTGGAAACAAGAAGCAGGCTTGCAGTTTTTATCTCCTGCCACCCCAGTGCAAGCGGTGGCTGTGTTTATGTAACTATTATTAAGAATCAGTTTGTTAGATATTCAAGGAGCTGTTAGTTTCTGTATCACCAAAGAGGAAAACTGTTTCATGGCATTTTTTCAGGTCCTGGAGATCCTCTTGTTGCTTCACTAATTTATTGGTTGCAACTCTAACAATCGGAGGATGGATGGATGGAGATGGCTTTAACTAAGCTGTACTGAGCTTCTGTGCAGACCTGGGTGTGTCCAGCCTTGTTGCCTGTGCTGTTTGGGACAGGATTCACCCCACCTTTGACCCTGTAGAGGATAAATTATTAGAAAAAGAATGAAAGAATTCTAACAAAGTGCTCATGCACATAACGCTATTTAAAACCACAAGGGGGCGGGCAAGTGACTGTTTCATTGCGTTTTCATTTTCTAAACATTTGATTTACAACTTTTAAACTTGTGTTTTGTTTTTTAAAAAGACTTTAAACTTATTAAAATTTACATTATGTGATGAGACCAAGGTCAGATGAAGGTCTTATGTTTTCTTTTTTACATTAACTGGGCCTGCTGAATCATTTCTGTTTCAGGTACAAGTATATATTACTGATGATTCCAAACTTTGTATCTCTCTGAACTTGACTGACTTGCCTGTGTCTTCTAATCATTCAGCTTCATTACAGAAATCATTCTTTCTTTATTTAACTATATCCAGCATTACATCCGATAGAGCCTGTTTAATAAACATTGCATTAGAGGAAGTGTCAGAACATGTTGGCTGTGTTTGCATATGTGATTGTGTTTTCTTCACAATAAATTCCATTAATCCGGCCCCTTCTCCGCATAAAAGACTCATTGGCAACCAGTAACACTTCCCCCAAGGTACAGGGATTGACCTTTAGATATCCCCATTGCTGACAGATCCTCCACTCTTCCAGATTAGTGACAATTGTAATTGTAATTGTAGGTAGGGCACATAGTACCAACACAAATCACATAAGAAACTACTAAACTATATAAAAACAAAAAAATTGGAAGCAGGGTTGGATCACATTTGTTTCCCACCTCTGGGGCTTCGGCAATCAGTGTGTTATGATTTATAGCTGAGATACCATCATGTTACCTAGTGGAAACATGCCAGTTGGACACATTTTGTTAGAATGCCCTCTTGAGTGCCTTTTTAAAGATGATTTTCTTAGACAGCCAATCAGCAGAAGTTAGCCAGAAGTTGAGTGGTATGACGTTTAGGAATGCTAATGGCAGCAAGTTTTGGGAGCAGACAAAAAATATGTTAAAAATAAAACTCTGGAGCTTCTATATAGTACCAAAGATGCTATATTTTAAGAAAATGGAAAGTGTGGAGTAGCCATTACCTTTCAAAGAAATAACTTTTTAATTTTGCCAATTAGCAGAATTTGAAGCAAATTAATTGGTGCTGCTTGTTGTGCTCTGAGTTCGAACAATGAAGGAGTTCATCACACCTGATCTGTCAATGTCTGCCGCAAGGGTAAGTTGCCCTGATGTCCATGCATTAAGTTAAAACAGGTATCTGAGCACACAGCATGCATTTCTGTTTCTGACTTTTATTGAATTTTAATAGTGAAATACCAAATACAAAGAAACAGGAGCTTTTAAAAATGATGTATTTTTGTACTTGACTTTTCATGGGAATATCTTTACGATCTCATCCAATATTCTATAAGTAGGGGCTGAAAATCCTTTCAATTGCTCCCTTTAGATGGTGGTATGAAAACCATTCGGAATCCTGAATGTGGCCCATAAAGCCCTGTAACCATAGAGCACTGTGTTGGCAGGAGGACTCTGGCTCACAGCACAGCAATGTTCAGGTGCACAAAGGTTTGATGTGGAACAATCCTGTGTCTTGATATGCTGCCAGTGTTTCAGCTCTGCCAGGTTCACTGCCTGCATGACCCCTGTGCTTATCAGTCGAGAAACATGAAGACCCAATTGTCTCCCGCCTTCTCTTCTCAACATGGATAATAAACTGCCAGACTGGATTATGATTGGAATGGGCTATTTTTAGAAAAGATCCACACCACACTGGACCTCTTCTTTTATTCAATAATGGCTCAAGCTCCTCCATACACATCTTCATGTTTCTACCAGCCCCTTTTGCCATCCTCGACACCCTCATTATTTATTGATTCAGGTCTAGATGTAGTTGCTCAGACTTGGACCTCCATCAAGCTGTGAGTTCCCATCTCTCCGTTGTAATTGGCTCTTCTTGACAAACACACCGTCAAACCCACTTTATGCTCTTTAGTGCGTCTCTCTCTCTCAAAGGAGCTTTTTCAGTTGATGATCAAGCCATCAAAAGCACGCTGGATGAAAGGAAATTGGTTTTCTTTCTCTGGCATTTGCTGTAGCTCTATCACGGGAGGGAGCTTCTTCCCTGCTGAAGCCTGTACCCACCTTTGGTAAAGGTCGCCGTGTTGTACAAGCATGTAATGATGCCTGTAGCCTAGCTGAGCACTTTAATGGCTCGATGCCATTAAAACAACTATAAAAACACAACTTCTCACATTTGTCTGCTGAAGACACAGCATTTTAACATGTGTCATATTAGTAAAACTTGCTGCACTAAACCATTCATTATAATGCAGCTTTTTAGCGATGCCTCCATCTGACACCGGGATTGTTTGGCTGAAGGATTTTCTGGTATCTAAGAGAGAGGACTGGAATGTTACGGCTGGCAGTCAAAACTGCCTGGTCCCCTGGATCAATAGGCTTCTCAGAAGAATTTGTTTTCCTTTCCCTCAATTTCCATGCCTTTTGTCTGGCTACCCTTTATGCACATTCCTCTATTCACTCTGCACCAACTGAACTATAAAGTACAAACTATAAACTTTTTGTGCATGTATCGTACCAGATGCCTTGTAAGTCTTATGATGTTGGTGATCACTAGTAGTTAATATCGCTCTAAGTCTTTGGTCTACAAGCAGATTCTATTATCCTCATAGAAGAGGCACCACTATTCCCCTTTGGTTGTTCATGCCCTGACCTCTTAGTCACTGGGCAGCGAATTGCCATTCCAGGGTGTCCTGATGGAAATAGTGTTAAGAAGTTAACACTGTTTCATTTTTTGTCCTCAGCACCGCACCCCTCCTTCTTCTGTTGTCCCAGCTTGGAGGTCACCAAGCTTGGCCCCTTGACCCTTGAAAACCAGTCTCCTTCTTGTCCCATTTTACCCCAATTGTTAAATTGCAGGACCATGTAAGAAAGTCAGGGCTTTAAATAGGATACTCCACCAGAACTCCCTCCCCTCACCATAGTAATTAAAATTGCCTTGGTAATTACTGGGGTAATTAGTTATTAAGCCTCCCACATCTGGGTCTTCATGCAGCACCACTGAAAGGTTCAGGCTTCATCATCCATCTATCAAGATAATATGATGATCAGTGACCATGTGTGCTGTATGTGTCATGGATGATGTGCCTACTTTCACATTATTACAAGCCTTGTATGGGCCACAAATGAGGGCATTCTGTGTCCTCTTTTGCTCATCATCTTCCCCTCATGGCTGCAGACTCAGCCCCAGTTCCTCTCCACTCAACCGCAGTCACACCATCCAGCTGGCCTGTGGCTAGACAGGGTCGTCACCAAGGTAACCAAATCCCAGGTGTATAGTGTTCTTGCCATGGACTGTAATTGCAACATGGTAAAGCTGAGACTTGATATATACAGCTGTACACAATAATGCTGCCAATGTGGTACATGTTTATCAAATAAAGAAAGTATAGATTCCTTGGTCTTATTACCTGAGTGATCTACTCGTATATCACACCTACCATAATTACTAATACCCTTTTATCTTTCATATTCATTCAAGTGATTTTCTTTAGAGTTGCATTAGTAATTGCTGTCTGATTTGCATATTTTCTCATCAATTTTGCTATGTGCAACACTATTTCCAGGTAGCATATTAATAAATGGCAATGAATATTTTTTGGACAGTCAGGTGACTATGACCTAGAAATTACCTGTTTTTTTTATTATTTTGCTGTAATAAGATTCCAATTTATGGCAAATGTTTCCTTTAGAATTTCCTTTGCATAATGTACGAGTACATATATAGCGACACAGTAATTAATTTTATCTTTAATTTAATTTTTAATTTTATTTTTTATGTAATTTAATCTACCTCGGAATTTCTTGCACTTTAATTCCACTTCCCTGTGAGCTGTGTAACAAGAGAATTTCCCCGCTGTGGGATCAATAAAGTTCGATCTAATCTAATCTAATCAAACTTTCTTGTTCAGTACTTTTGTACTGTGGCTTGAAGGTGCTGTTTTCAACGGATGCCACCAGATGGCACTAAAGTGCTTTGGGAAAGAGCAGTACAGTGAATCAGGGACGATATGTGCTCTGTGCTACAGGGGTTCTGTAGGACAGCGCCAGTGTCTCCCGCATGAGTAATTCTGACAAAAAACAAGCAGGCGTTAGTGTCAGGACTCGGCCCCAATCCCCGGAGGCACGCTGTATGAGGTCTCCGCCCCACCTAACAGGTCCCCGTGGTGACTCATTCCCTGGTGACTAAGCCACGTGCGTCAGACCTGAATGAGTGGAGCCGTAACTAACACCACGCAGTCCAAAAAAATGATTACAGGTCGTCCCCACTGAATGTTGACAGTTATAAAAATATATAATTATAAAAATGTTAAGTGTCTCTTGAAAAAAAAAAAAAAAAATCAATAAATGTCACACACTGTCGGTTTTGTCAAATACCACATACGTCAGTCTACGACTAGAATTTTTTGTAAGATTTACTGATGGAAATGCATTGGTCTGTGTTATGGCTTGGAACTTAACAGCAGACGTATGAAATCATACTTATTGCTGCATATTTATATGGATAATGAGTCATGTTGTGCTTCTGATAGACAGAGTTTAAAGATCCCGCACTAATTGTTTACTTGTATTTCTATACATTTAAATGGGTTTTGAATCACATGCTGTTCCTCACGGTACACGGTAGGGCGTTCAGGTAACTACGATTACCTATAATGGTCATGCATGGTCAAGACCGAGAAACACGCTCGGTCTTCCCTCGGGTCAGGTGGTGAGGAAGGTACTGAAAACAGTTTTTTAAAAGTAGCATAAACAAGTCCTCCGTCAGATGAGCATTAACACTGCGCTTTTCCTTGTGGAAATTTTCTCTGCATCGACACGTAACATAAGGCCGAGTGTTGTAGGTCTGAGGGTCCTGGGTGTAACTGGAGTGGTGTTGGCTATTGAGCCTAAATGGCTGCAGGGGGGTGTGAAGAATGTGACCACAGCGGCGAAACGGGATATTTTGGCATAGGGGTGTGTTCGAAATAATCATTACCAGCTCTTTTTATGGCTAGCCGCAAGTTTCAGCTCTCCGTGCTCTTTACCTCTTGCACTAACGTTTACATTCCCTTATCTGCATTCAGAGCTCTGTAATGGGAGATGTTAATGCTGTAAAATCACTAAGACAAAAATAGAGCAAAATTTTTACCTGAGAAAGGCTCTTAGTTTTCCAAACACATTAGGAACAGAGCCGTACAGTTACTCTCACATACGTTATGGTTAAATTCAAATTATCAATCCTAAACAGCAGTCACACTCATGTACATTTTTTCATACATGTGCACATTTTACAAATTAACAGTTGCATTAACATCCCTACCCATAACAGCTAGAAACAAACATAGGATTTTTTTCTCTCTTGTCAGATTGTTTAATGATGTACATGGTCTTCATTAAATATTTAGAAGACAGACCTTTTGACCACTTCTCCTTTCTTTGCTCATTGTTTCTTTTGGTTAGAAAAGCACAAGCTTGTTTTTTGACACTGTGCATCTTGAAAAATATTGTGATGAGATGGAGAAAAAGGTCCCCCTCCAGCCTGTCTGTGGCATTCTCGTTACTACTAACACCCTTCGTAGCATGTCACAAAACTCTGCTGATTTCATCAAGGACAGAGTCACGGAGCTGACGTACCGCTCGGGGCTTGTCACGATTCATACTGGTGCAAACGCCCACATTTCACGAGCCCCTGGTGATCACTGTACTTCCTGGCTGTGTTGCGTTGAGAAAATGCCTACCTCTGGTAAATCATTACCACCCCGTTTAGTTTAGACATCAGACTGACAAATAACAGGGAACTAAATCTGTGTCATTAACCCAGGATAGCTGAGGTTATAATTTTATTAGCCATGTCTCCTTGGGCTTCTGCTTTGAATATTGTAGGACAGTATAGTCAAAGTTAGTGAGAAAGAAAAACAATAGGCAAATTTGACTCAAGGCGTCTGGTAACTTAAATTAAAAAATCTAATTTTCCTTAATATACTCATGAAGTTGTAGTAATGTTGTGAGGGTTTTGTTGTTTCAGCAACATCAAAAGGACATTAATCCCATGTGGGAGGGTGGCACAAGCTGCCCTGCACCCCAGCTGTCCGTCCCCTGGCCTTGTTTCCTGGGCAGCATCACACCCACAAGGCGGTGGCATATGAAACACCTTCAGCCACGTACCTGCTCACTGTGTGAATGTGATTTGCAGCATTACCAAAGGTGAGGAGCAGTACAATAAAAGCGTGCACGGTCAGGTCAGAATGAGGGACATGTTGCTCTGGACCTTCTCCTTACCTCTTCTGGCTTCTGTTTTTGTTTATCTATTCTATGTTTGTAGAGTAACATGGGACAGAACAAACACTTGATCAATTTTCCTTCCAGACCAATTTAATATAGCGGTTAACAGCTGCATTCCACAGCTAAGAAGCAGGACGGAACCGTGAAGTCTGAGGACTTTGGTGATAAAAATAAAGCAGCTCTTTGTGGCTAGGTGGGCTCCCCCAGCCCCAGTTCTTACACACTCTTCTCCCCTCCCACCAGACTCCCTGTCTACCCCGTCATTCCCTTTAATTGGAAGCGGGCTGCCCGGTGCAGTTTATTTGCATTTTGGAGGTTAAAACTTCCTCCTTAATTGACATTCCGGTAACACTTTCAGATAATGGCTGCAGTTTCCTAGAAATCAGTGTGTGCGTAGCACAGAAGTGACATTGCTAGGCTGGGTCCCTCTGGGTTCTGATTCATAGACACTCAGGACAATCTAATGAGATATGAGAGACCTCATTTAGCATAATTGTGTGTGCGTGCATGAGTATGTGTGTGTTTGTGTGTGCATGTGTGTTCGTGTGTCTGTGGATGTGACAGGACAGTAAGTACGTGTAGAATGGGGCAGTGGTGGGGATGTGAAGGCCTCATCACAACCCTTTATAACTTGAGAAGTGAGCAGCCTGATTCTCCCTCTCAGAGCAGCCACGATTTTGCTCGTCCCGTTTGCCTCTCACTCTGTCTCTGAATTCCTGTCCTTTCTCCCTGCCGTTGTTCTGGAGGGATGCCACATCGCACGTGTGCTAATTTCAGGGCAGCGTGACAGATTGCTGCCGCCTGCTTTTCGCCGAGCTGCTTAATCATGGCAGAAGAGTTTGTGCTTCTGGAAGGCATGTCTCCCAACAGGCCAAAGTGAAAAAGACATGCAGGGTTCTGGCCATGTTGGACCAGGTCAAGACATGAACAATGCAGGCAGAGCTCCCACTGGTACACTTGCTGTGTAAGCTGTGGGGGAAGACATATTCCTCCTACTGGAGTTTTAATGATCTACTTTATGAGCACGATCAAGACATACTGTATAACAACCTAAAGGTCTAGTAATATTGACTCTTTGTGCAGCCGTGCAGAGATACTCCGTCCATGCATGTAATTCTTTTGTGTCTCCAGAATGCTGTCACTGCTTGTCAGTATGCTTTTTCAGTAGGGAAAATCCTTCTAAATTGATACATATCACTTTTTAAATCAGCATTCTTGCATCAACAACCTTCCAGAGAAAATGTTATTGTTTTTGATACTACAGGGCAAATGGTGGGAGTTCATAGTAGAGACAAAGTCATTTGTGTACATTTCAGCATGTTTCACACTTTGCCCACTGATTCAGTCTGCCAAGCATGTCAAGCTGTGAATACAGACACTCCACTTACTATGTGTGCAGTTCGAGTTTTCATACAAAAGAACTGATACTTGGCAGCTTTGCTGGAATGGATGCTTTCTTGGACCTTTGTCTCCCCCTGTCTGTACAAGAGAAATTACAGGCACAGCCACAGTGACGGCTGCACTGTGGTTTCCTTGCGGCTTGTGGTCGACGTGCCGAGACAACCGCACCCTGGTTTCTGGAACTTCAGACGTGAGAATTGACCTCCAAAGCACTGGTCCTCCTCAGGACAGCAAGGAGGTGGTAGCTGGGGGCTGAACTGTCCCCCCGCCCACTCATCTGCAGTACCATTTATCGTTGTTGGCTCAGCCGAGGTCCTACCATGGCTCTCTGTGGTGCCCCTTGCTCATGGGATCACACACATAGCAGTGTTGAAGTGCTATCAAACCCAGATGCTGGCCGAGGTCTGGCTGTCTGCACAGAGCACTTTCCCTTCTCTGCACCTAGTGATGGCTGCTGATGCCTGCTGTTGGACACATAGCATCACACTGTGCAGGTGCATATGTGCTAATGTGTGTGTGTGTGTGTGTGTGTGTGTGTGTGTGTGTGTGTGCGTGCGTGTATGCGTGTGTGAGTGTGTGTGCATCTGTTTGTGTGCACATGCACACGCATGTGTATGCTTGCGTATTTGTGTCTGTTTGTATATGTACGTGTGTGAGTGTGTGTGTGTGCGCATTTGTATCTATGTCTGTGTGTCTATATGTGTGTGTGCGTGTTTGTGTTTAAACGTATATGTGTGTGCGTGTGTGTGTGTGTGCGTGTGAGTGTTTGTGCATCTGTTTGTGTGCACATACACACGCGTGTGTATGCTTGCGTATTTGTGTCTGTTTGTACATGTACATTTGTGAGTGTGTGTGTGTGTGTGTGTGTGCACATTTGTGTCTACGTGTCTGTGTGTGTGTGTGTGCGCATTTGTGTCTACATGTGTGTGTGTGTGTGTGTGTGTGTGTGTTTGTGTGTGCTGCAGTCCTCCTCATCACTGATCCCAGTCTCCATCAGCACTACTGGCATCTCTTGTCTCTCCTGACTGACTCAACCAAAGGTGATCATGATTAGAGCTGTGGAAATGCTTTTCCAGCATCGTTGCTGTTCCGGCTTTACACGTAAGAAAAGTGGGCTGTATCTAGGGCTGCTTACCATTTAAGTCTTTATTGAAGAGGCAATCTGCCCCCTATGGAATGTTTTATTACTCATGTGTGGGTGGCTGTTATTACTGTGTTCTTTTTTGTGGTAAAGGTCTGCGTGTCATGTGTAAATAAAATCAGGTCAGACTCAGAGTGAAGGTAACTTTTAACCTTTATTGAAGTACAATGTAACAAAAACACGGCACCAGACAAACGAGTGAGAACTCATTTCTTCCCTTTGTAAAAACGCTGAAATGACACATGCAACCCTGTGATTTACCAGAGGCTTGACTTTCCTGCACGCCTGTGCCGCACATGTGCGTAACAACGCGGAAGGCCTTCCTGCGTCTGCAGCCAGACGTGGCGGCGGAGTGTGAAAAGTGCCGCAACGGAATGAAACGATCAAGAAAGAACTAATTTCTGGTAACAGGCAGGCCCTGTATGTCACCGCTGACCTTGAATGACAGTTGGGTGGAGGCGGGGGGTAGGGTGGCATGGCAAGGTCCTTACTCCAGTGCTGCCCTTTCTCCCTGGAAGACTGGGCTGTCGGTACCCTCTGAGGCGGCACTACGGTAGGGGCAGATGGCGACAGCAGTGCTGTCCGGCTCCTGCTTATTTATAGTCTGTCAGCAGCCTGCCAGCATTAGTGGGAGGCATGGGGAACATACGCAGGAGCGGGGGCGAAAAGCGCTCCCCGGGACGGACCTCCGCCTCTGACCCTGTGTAGCCAGGAGTTCGTTCGCTGGACTTGACGAGCTGTTGGATCTTAAAAGCGGCCCCATTATAACGTGAGACACGACTCATAGTGCTGGCTGGAGAAGAGACGCCGAGCATTAGCTTGCATTTTTGCTTTGTACTATATTTGGCATGTTGGCGTGTTCTAGAATAAATCTGAACCGTTTAAGCACTCCCCCGAGTGCTGTTATGTGCCCCCCCCAGAATCACATGTGTGACTTTTTTTTCCCTCTCCCAGTATTTGTACTAGAGCGATTTACTGTCTTTTCTAGAACATTGGTCAACACTGGGGGCGTCTCGACTTGTCATGTATTCACCCTGAGACGCGGACAGCTGGCTTGTTCATTTTGCCCAACGTTCATGAGGTTGTTTTCACATAGTGCGCCATTCAGGACACCTCGCCAAAATGAGTTGACCCTTTCACGTTGCTTTTTCGCCTGTTTTTCTTGCCCCAGAAGCATTTTCCCACGCCGTGCAGGGGGCTGGCTGCTTCGGCGGGGCCGTTGTTGCAGTTACCTTGCTCCGGTTCTGTTTTTGAAGGGAGAGGCAGGTTCTGGGATGCCTTGCCCAATGAGAGGTATGATGCCTGCTCACCCCCGCCCCATAGCGCGTCACGTCTTGGGAGCTTGGAGTTTTTATGGGTGCTGAAATATCGCCTGGATCATGTCGGAGGCAAGTGTAAGAGCTTAAGGAAAACAAGGTCTTATTTGCTTTGAGACCCTTGTAAACAAACAAATAGAGCATTGAACCAGTGCCCATTCACCCCCCCCTCCACTAAAGTCTCTAAATGGCACACTCATTTTACGTCTGAGACCTGAAATCAATTTGTCTGTGAGTGTGTGCATGTGTGTGTGTGCGTGTGTTTAGCTAGGGCATCGACCTGTGCAATCAGCCCAGATACTGCTCCTTCAAAGTGTGCTCTGTGCTGCTTCACAATGGTGGGCCTCATTAGGCTTCTCCTGCAGGGAGGCGAGACACACTTGCACACATGTGGTTTTGGCCCTGTGGCACAGACACGACGAGCAACCCAGCAGTGCTCTGAGACGCTGCACCAGCACACAGAGATGGAAAGCAGATACCACTGTATGAACGGAAAGGGGGGACGAGGAGATGGGGGGTGCTAGACAGGGACCTGAGGCAGAAAACAAATTCGCCAAATGGCGTCTGGTGAGAATTTCTCACCAAAGCCTGCCGGGCATCTTTCTAACTGAGCCGCTGTCTCTTTAAGGTGGCCTGGTATGTTTGTTTTTTGGTGAGTTTTTTTTCCCCCTTGCAGACCTGCGAAGCTCCTTTCATAGACTCCATTTTGTTCTTAATAACACGGGACTCAGTGGCCGGGAGGACTGGCTGGCACCCAAGTCCAGGCCTAAAGAATGCAAGCCTTCATTTAGTGACAAACAGCCACTGCACAGCCTTCGCTGCTACCATGGGGGGGCAGAGAGGGGTGTGCTCTGTGTGTGTGTGCGCGCCCGCGTGTGTGTCTGGGGGGGCTGAAGAGGTGGGATCAGTGCAGGTGGAAAACCTAGGCCTTCTCTCAAGCTTTCTCACCCACTCGTGTTTGTAGAGCAACACCATCTCTCAGTCTGACTCCAGCACCCCTCGAGAGACTCCACAGACCCTTCACGAGTGTGCTCCAGTAGAAACCCGTGGCTGGTTTAGTCTTCAGTATTCGTCAGGCACTTTTAAAAGAAGCTGAACTACTTGACATGAGCACCTCTGTGTTCTCTGTCACCTGCACATTCCTTTGGTGTCTTCTAAGATTGACAGGACGTGTCTGTCACACAGGACTTGTCCGCTCTTCTCCACTGATCTGTTTGCACTTAGTGAGTTGTATCAAAGGCACCAGAAAGCCCTTATTAACTGGTTAAAGTCTTTTGCTGGCTGAACACTTTACATTAGGACCAGTGTACCTTAGTTATTGCTTGAAAACTTTTAAGTGGGCACACGAGGGACCTGTCCAGTCTGTCGTTTTCACACGACCAGATTAGCTTGCTGATGTGACGTGGTGAGCGAAATGGCCACGTTCCCTCCCTCCTTCCCATCGATGTGACACAGAGGCAGGTCTGGAAAATGTGACTCGCACGTCACCGCGTCCCTCGTCTCACACTTTTTGCTGGTAGGGCACGTGGCACACGTGTCACTTTTTACTAATTAAGAGGCTTGGGAGTGTTCTGACTGACTGACTTTCCTTTTTGGATTTATATTACAGGGTTTCTTCTGGATTTCATTAGAATGGTGGGGCAACAGAGACCATTTATCTGCTAAACGAGTGAAATACGATGCAGAAATGTTGCTTCCCAAATGGGACAGTGAGGGCAAAAGGAGTTTGTCTCCTGCATTTTCAGCGTTTTATTCCGTCTGTCATTATCTTCCAGTATCTTTCAGCTGGAACAAACACGGTCTCAAATTGCCTGCCTTTTAAAGACCACATGTGAAATTTCAAGGCCGCTCAGTATTTATTATGTAAATGAAATTTGGCACGTGCGGTATGATGCCATAAAGTATCCCGTTCTGCTGTGCTCTGGGGCATCACAGTGCAGTTAATGTTGCTTGATGTTGCTAACGGAGCCAGTAACGGTAATGCGACCAGCTCTCTGGATTGCTTGCAGGAAGAAGCTGTGCCTGCGGTTTGTTGCTTGCTTGTGCGCCTTGCCAAACTCGGTGCTCTCAGCAGTGATCGTCTACAGAAAGTGTCTTGCTGTGCCAAGAAGACCCTAATCCACCCCCCTCCCACCCCGTGAACACTCCCATCCATCATGTCTGAACGAGTGCTCCAGGGTTCCTCTTACCTGTGGAGATGCTGCATAATGTAGACATGTGGTACATTCTGACTGCCTGGCTGGAGACGGGAACCATGCAGGCTCTGCAGAAGTAGACCTGAGCAGTCGCCTTCTTTCCACACCTTTCAAGCTGACGCCAGGTCACTGACATTCGTCTGCTTACTTTCTCCAACTCGAAAGAGGAGGATCACGGGTGCAGGGGCGGAGGACAGTGGAACAACACTTGGAGGCTGGCGCCAAATATTTTCTCCTGAAATCTCAGCCTCCAGATCCTTGGTTTGCCTATAGCCAGGATGATAGCAGTGCCAGCGTTGTTCTGAAAGAGCCTGAGATAATGGCATCTCACTGCCCCCCCCGTGTCTGACCACCAGGCACACACACCTAAAACACAGCCTGCCTTCCTCTCTGTCGGTCTGAGCACTGAGTTTTGCTTATTTTTCTCAATATGCTTTTCTAACGAGCGTGAAAAAAAAACATTTGTTGACCTTAATTCATGAGGGAAATATTATTTTATTACCAGTATCACAAAATGTGGACTCATCCATATTTAATTTCAGGCTTTATGGTTTTACTATAACTGTAATTTCATGTTTTTGCCATGCAACATAATTGCCTTTAAAGACAAGTCGTAGGAGTAGGTCTCCAGTGCTGAATGACGTCCCTTTGGTGAGATCCCCTTGCCGATTCACACATAATTGCCGCCTTGCTAGGTTGTCCAGGAAAGCGGTGTGTTCCAGAACATTTCTCAATGGGAAATTCAATTGGAGATGCTTCAGTTCAGCCTGGAAGAACTTGGAGCTTTCTGGCAGTCCTGTAGAGATTAATGGTTTTGACATGACATCACTGCACAGGCAATTGGACGCAGCTCAGTTGTGACTGGGATCGGCGCCATTCGGATGGCCGTCCGCTGTCCGTGCCTGTATCCCTCGCTTACTGCTGCCAGCATTACTATCGCTTGCACTCCTTCCACATCTGCACCAGTTTTGTTACTGCAGCGACTTCAGCTGATGCTGACATACCATGATTGTTACTGCAAGTATTACTGCTGCCAACAGTTACTGGCACTGCCAATGTTTATGGTGCTTTGGCTATTTGGGTTTGAGCAGAAGTGCCGCTTTATTTTGTAATGTCGTGCAGTGTTTGTCTGGCAGTGAGCAGGTATAAGCTCTGTGTAGTCTGTAGCTCTGTTGTACAGGGCTTTCACTGAGCACTCAGATGCACTGCTGCGCCTCAGTGCTGTTTAACGGCACGGGCTGGGAGGAGGCCGCGATCTGTTCGCTTCAGGGCCGCGGCCTGGGGCAGAGAGGCAGCATTTAGTGAGGAGAGCGCACGGCTGACGGGGACAGATGTGGCGGCACGGGGGGCTGTCAGGAGGCACGAAGCCCCTGGAGCGGGCAGGCGGGGCTGGGCGCTGACAGCGCCTGATGAATGGGGCAGCAGGTGGGGAGGGAGGGGAAGAAAGGGAAAGCTTGTGGACCAACGGGAGGG
>JABJVR010000601.1:0-20828 GCA_025773905.1 Chitala chitala | reverse complement strand
CTCTCCGTTTTCCAAATATTTGTAAATATGTGAAATGAAAAGTACGTCTCCTGTACTTAATCACAGGTTGTTTAAAATTCAGTACAATATGTATACCGACGAAGACTCTCTGTTATCCAGGTGGAGTCTGGAAGTTCAGTCTTCTGCCTTTTCTTCTTAGGCTGAAGAAGCTGCTTGCATAAGCAGCGAAAGGTTTCTAACAAGAACGATCAACAGTTGGCATGATTCATCTTCCAGACAGCACAGTACGTTCTATTCAATTTATTCACACCGGTTATGTGTCGGTCCCAGAAAGGCACCGGCAGCACATACCTAACCATAATGTACAGCTCGTCTAGTTCACTATAATGCCACAAGGTGGCGTAGCGACGGGGAGAGGTTTTCAGGGGTATATTTTTATGCATGACATTCCTAGGGTTGTAAACCCCATCAAATGACTCCTATGCCCTAGATCCCACACGTAATGAATTAAGAGAAACACCCCCTCTCGCGCGCACACGCGCTCACACACACACACACACACACACACACACACACACACGCGCATCCCTGTCGCTACAAACACATTCCTGCTCCTTGTGCATGACTGGTTCTGGAATAACGAGGGCATCATCTAGCTCTTAACCGGAGGATCCGTGCAGCCACCCAGGACACCATGGCCAGCGCCGCACGCTCCCGCGGGCCGCTAGTTGCACTTCTGCTGCAGATTGTCTTCATTTGTTCCGCTCAGGTGCTGGTACGTGTTTTACTTCTGCATCTCCTGCCTCAGGGCTGCAGCTGGAAACTCCTAAGGTGGCTGCGTTTGTAATACAAAACCGCTATTCTTATATTCAGATAAAAAGAAAACTAAAACGGTAGAAGACGGTTATGCTGGAACTGACTTTATTTTCTATAAATACATAAAACAACGAATTATTGTTTGTTTTAACAGTTTTGTTCTGCGATAAATGCTTGAGACGAATGGTTTCATTATAAACTGCCAATTATTGTAACATTGCGTAATCTTTATTTAAAACTCACTTATTTAAAATTTGTGTTTCTTAATTATAAATTAATGTGGTACAATGATATGTATAATGTATGTGGCGTGGTATCACTTAGAACATGGTAATCAGTCAAATAAAGTTGCCAGGCATGTCGTTATAGCTCGTACATTTTTTAAGGTTACAGTTTTATCCTACATGTCTACAGGTATACGCATGACGGGTTGTTTTCCTGAGTATTATGGATAAGTAGTCCGGAGACTTTTTTATGTTGACTGCAAAATGTTTTTCAATCCTTAAAATTGAAAAACTTAATTTGAAGCAGTTAATATTAGAGAAATTAAACTTTTCTGTATGCTTTTCTCACTTGCGTTTCCTTGTGCTGCCACAAGGCAGTAACCTGATGAGAGATGTGAGTAGTGTTTTATGCTGGTTTAAAGCAGGACTCGAAAACTGTTCAACTTGACATTTCCACAGAGGCGATATAACACATCTGGGTCCTATATCAACACCAAATTACAGTGTACAACTTTGTCCTCCTGCATATCTTGATGCCACATTTTTTCAACTTTGTGTGTTGAATGCATGGCGTCATTGCATTATGCTTGATTTCTATTAGAGAGGCCCACCTGGCCCCCGGGGTCCACCTGGACCCCCAGGGTCTTCAGGCGTTCCTGGAGTTGATGGCATAGATGTAAGTCCCATCTCAAACTAATTATCAGTGGAATGCTTGTTTAATGTAATCTATGTATGTCTAATGTCCATAAAAAGAAACTATTACATTACTGGCTGTTATCAGTGGAATGTTGATGGGCTTTTGTAACTGTATCAATTTATTGTTTCAGGGAGATAGGGGTCCGAATGGACCAGATGGTGCTCCTGTAAGTAACCAGTATTCTTGCAAACAAGCATCAAGCAGTGATTAGAGTATTTTGTACAGGTTTCCTTGGGATGGTTTATATTGTAATAAACGAGAGTTTAATTGATGATAATTACAGGGCCCTGATGGGGAAACAGGAAAACCTGGATCTTCAGGGCTGCCAGGAGAGCCCGGAGCTGATGTAAGTAATGACAAACAGCATCGTCTTTATGCATTTGTTTGTCTGCTTGCTCAATAAACAGATAAATTTTACAAATGGGGCCTATAATCCAAAAACACATTCCTCTGGCTTATTTATGTAAAAATTTGTCAAGATAGCTTGGAATTATCTTAGAAATCCACAGGGAATATTTAGCAAAAAACTAATTCCAAAATGTATTGTATTGACAGTGATGTTACATTCATATGACATTTATGTTACCTGGGAAATGGTTCTGTTTAATGTAACTGATTTACATTATTTATGAACATGCTCAGGACACACTTGTCTTTCATTTTATTGTAACATTACAAGTGTTATAAGCTTTTATATGTACTTACTGTATATATAATTAATACAGACAAAACTTCATATATCACAGTGTTCAGATTTTGGTGCTATTTCTGTCCTGCTATTGTTATGTTCTTATCTGCCTTCACAATGCTGTTAAACATACAAGTACAAACTGTTTTTTTGGGAACAAAATTAAATGAAGCTTAATTAATCAAAGCAAAAAACAAAAGGAGTTCTACCAGATATTGTTAAACGATTATTGTAGTTTTGTTGGCTGTTGATAATGTATAGTATAAATAATTCAGATGGAAAGAGATTTTTCAATTTCTGAAAGTGACGTTTCCAGATATTATTGCAGTATGTTGTTACCGGTACATCAGGTCCCCTCTCAGAGCAACACTGTTTCATTTTTTGTGACTTTGATTTGAGAGGTATGGGAGCTCAGAAGACAGTGTTAGTGTCCCAGGGGCCTGTGCCTGGGCCTGCAGTTTCCATGTTCTCCCTGTGTCTGCACAGACTTCTAATGTTTCTTGACACACTTTAGAGACATTGACAGTGAATTGGCACATGGCTCACCATGAGTGTGTGCTTGAGCACCTTATGATGGGTCAGCTGTCCAGGAATATGTGAGGCCTGGATTAGTGCCCAGGCCCATGATAAGGCTCATTAATTAGTTATTTCATTTAAAGGGCCTACTTAAAAAAAAAGTGCATCATATTTTTATTGTTTGGTGTAGGTATTAAGCAATATAATACAAATGTAGAAGCGAGATTACTTGTGCATTCCTTCTGTGTCAAGTTTTATTGAAAATGCCTTGCGGATATTTCATTCAAATTCAAAAATAACACTTTATTCGATTTGGATTAAATGCTAGTATATTTTTAAAAATGTGAAAACAGATGATTTTGTCATCATTGATAGCTGCCTACAAATACAAATATACACACATTTGCGTGTGTGTAATGTATACAGTATGTGTGCACATCCAAAGTGTATAAAAAATGAATAAATTGAACATAAATGTAAAATAAATGATTATATTTATAATATATGATGTATAGTTAAAAAGCTATCTTGTTCTTGAAGGGTCTCACAGGGCCTGCTGGAGATTCTGGTCCTCCTGGTCCTCCTGGACAGAAGGTAATTATAGCAGTAAAAGCATGACAAAATTTCTTATAAATCCTTGTCACTTCTTATGCATACATGCATAAATTTTGATGATTACATTTGTCAGGTGACTAATTGGCTTTTACCATTTTTCTTCTAATTAGTTATGCCTTTTAATAAGATGTATGATGTAAACCATTTATAATAATTTCTTGTTTGTTAGAGCTGATGTAAGTGCAATGTAATGTAATTTAAATGTAAATGCAAGTACAATTACAGGTAATTCACCAGCTAGTAATTCTCAGTTCATTTAATGGGTGTTTTCATAATATAATGGAGACTGGGATTTGACCACATGACCTTGGGATTTGTAAGCATCCTTCAGGTGAAGACAGTGTACATATTCATTAGTGTGTAAGAATTAATATGTTTATGTTAGAGCTGAACAGTCTATCATGAACTTTAGAAATATACAAGCTTGCGAGACTAAGAGGTATGTTTGATGGATTTTAGGGTGAACCAGGAAAGACTGGCCCACGTGGACCTGCTGTGAGTATGCACCAATAACAGCCTTTACACGGTCCTGACTCAAGAATGGGTCCCGACTGAAGAGTGGACATTCTTACAGTGCATTAACCAGCACAGTGTGTGCCAAAGTTTACTTAGCCACTTATGGAATGTACATACATGTGATTCTGTAATAAATTATAGCATTACAAAGGCTTTTTTCAGAGTAGGCTGTATATTGCAGCTTCAGGTAATGCAGGTTGTACATGCAGATGAGTTTGCTGCAGCAGCAGTGCTTTGGCGCCACCTATTGGAGGCATGGCAAGAGAGCTGGACACTTGGGTATATTTAGCTGGCACTGGTGGACCACATGGACCACAGTGACTCAGATTTGATCCCTGTCTGGTGCTGTGTCTGTTACACATAAGAAGCTCCAGAGCAATTAACATCTTTCCTGTCAAGTTGTTTTCAGCAATTGTTGTAACCCTTAATGAATTGAAAAGATATGTCATGAGCGTATAATTCTTTCGTGTTAGGTTGACACCTTTTCAAATTATACATTGTTTCTATATTACTCCTGAGTATTAATGTAACCAGGATACTCTGACACTTTTCAGCAGTAGTGCCATTTTCACTGGACATTTAATAACTAGGATTTTCTAAGAGAATAACCAGAATTATATCCAAATGTTTTAATGCAATATCCAAGAGCAATGACAGAAATTTATGACTAATGCAGATATAAAGTAGTGTTTGGACGTGCATATAAACATCATTGTGTGTGTTTATTTAATTTATTATTTTGGTTTAAAATGTAGCAACGTTTTTCTTTTGTTCTTAACTTGTGAACATTAAGATGGAGATGACCTGGCTGCTTTCTTACAGTGTCTGTGCTTTACCTTCAGGCCCTCCTGCAGCATGGTCTGTTTCTCCACCACTCACTTCTTATTCAGCTTGCAGCTTTTTCCTGCTATGGACTTCCATTGGGTTACTGCTAAAATAAGCATTAACTTCATACCCAAACTTTTAGCTACTGTAATGAGTCGACACCTTTTCCTGGGTCCTGCCTGTCTTGCATTCTGCGTTGCCTAGGATTCGCCCCCTGTGACCCTCTTAAAATGGTTGGAACATCTACTACTCACTAAACTTTTAGCCTTTACAAGTGAAGACAGGAGTAGGTTTTGTGGAGGTAGCATCTGAAATCATCTAATGCTGGTTCATTTGCCAGATAATTTGCTGCCTGTTCATGTTGTCCTCCTATTTGGCACCATGAGCATCTGATCCAGACTATCTCCAAGTGATAACCACCTGACGCTCCAGCCTTGTCTTTACTCAAGTGTCCCAAACATGCAGTTTCACATGTCGTCAATAGTGAATTCAGTGAATAGTGTAGAGTGTAAGCTATTCTGGAGCAGTAAGGTGCATTTATATTAGAGCCTCCTTTTGAAGGTCGTTTTCTGCACATTCCATTTCATAATAATATTCTTCTGCTCACGCTGAGCTACTGAGGCAGTGCAGAACTTTGACAGACATGCTTCTTGGAAACCGTCACATTAAAAGTAGATAAGCACTCCAGATCACCCCATTCTGCTTCTGTTTTTCTGTGGAAATTACATGACCGTGTAATAATGGGAATGTTAATAATAGTTAATCACTTTTAAATGAGTGAAAAAACCTATGCAGTGAAATGCAAAATTTCGGAGATACTTTACAAAGCCAGTTCTGTAAGCCTTTGTCAGGTCTGTGAAGTTTATTTAATGAAATGTCATTGGTGGACTTTTAAGCTCTCAACTAAACCCACAGAATCATAGACTGTGGTAGTGTAAAGGTTCTGTGTTTTGGCTTTTTAAATTCTTCTTCAATGACAAGCCAGTTCCTATTGTAGGTTAAAAGAGGAAATGCTCTCTCACATGTATAAATGAAGTACTAAGGTAGAACCTCTTTATAATTCACCGTAACATATTTTCACTGAAGGACATCATGTGAGGAGACAATTACTTCTGTTTTTGTGCTTCCAAGTATCTCTTGGTTAGTTTCAAATAGCACAATATTTAGAGGAGCACTATGCTCTAGAACTCCATTATAAATCACTGCTCTGTGTTTTCAGGGTTCTGGACCTGACGGACCTCGTGTGAGTATTACTTTGACACTATTAGATACCATGTAACAAATAATTTACAATACCAGTCTCGGACGTAAAAGTGGTTACATTGTGCCATCATTAGGGGGGTCACTGAAATGTGTGTCCTTTGTGTAAATTGCACCTTTGCATTGACAGGGCCTTCCTGGGCCGGGTGGGCTTCCAGGAGAAGTTGGTAAAGTCGGAGCCCCAGTGAGTACTGCTTTGTGTCAACCTGTTGTGCTTAAAACATTTTCTGTTTTTATAAAATAATTTCCCTTCCATTTTAGACCTAAATTATGGTATGTGTACACAATAGCATTCAGAAATTTTGGCACTTATGGACTTGGTAGATCATCAGCCTAATGTGTAAAGAAGTTTTTAATGTCTACAGGGAGATGTGGGAACAAGAGGACCTCAAGGTCTTCCTGGACCTCCCGGCCCTAGAGTAAGTGTCTGCGTTCATCATCGTCTAGTACTTCATACATGAAATATACCATAATATCATGTGATGGCTGCATACAGAACTGTGTGCATGAGTAAATATGAAGGGGGTGGGGTCACAAAGTATGAAATATTAAACAGGATGACATGAATACACAAATGAAACATTATCTCACCCTCAGTAGCTTGGGAAGTGTCATAACCCCATTTGCCAACACACGCACACGCGCGCGCACACACACACAAGGCTTGGGACAGCAGTGCCCCAACATTGATAGATCCATATTTGAAATAGCTGTTTTCAGCAACACAAGCAGCAACAGCAGAAAAAAATCTTTTTCGCTACACTTACTGGGGCTGAACCAAAAACTCAGTGTTGACCTATAGTGTAGTAAAAAGATTAGTCATGATCTTTTTTTTTTTCAATTTATAAAAAATTTATTTAGAAAAATGTTTTTAAACATTTTGGAGTTTTTTAAATGTGAAATACAATTTTTATGAAAAAACACATTCTGCAGTCTACACACCCACTACTTACAGGTTTTTCATGTCCAGTTCACAGTTCAGTATGTGTCCGCCCACGATCCAGGGCCAGTCCATGGATCACGGTTTTAAAGCATTTAAAAGAGCCATAACTGTGACATTTTTCAGGCAAGACTTTGTAAGACCTTTTGAGGCATTTTGGCCTTGATTAACTTTCTTCTAAGTGACCAGAACAGCCCTGTTGAGCTTTTCCAACTACTCTGCATTGCAGTAGTAAAGACTGTAAGTGTTTTTGGCAAGTTTTCAAAGTTCAATAGGGTAAGATCAAGTGCATAAGTTGTACTTTAGGTTTCACTGTATCCAAAAATAGCAGTCTCTCTTATGGCAGGCTAAGAAGGGGGAGTGTATTTCAGCAGGAAAACAAAGTGATAAGAGGAGAGCTGCAGTTCGTTACCACTCAGTGTAGGGTAGCAGGACAAGGTGCAGAGGATGAGCTAAGATCCTCTGGGGATAGACAGTGATCACACAATGATGCTTTATTTATTTGCAAAAGGTAAATATTGATAGAAAATATGTGTATGCATGTAAAGTTATTTTATGCTGTACATTTTCAAATGTTATACTATTATTTTAAAGTAAGCATTTCAGAAAAGCATTAAACAAGGTTATGGATCTTCACATTTTTAGATTAGACGTCTGGGTGTAGGACAAGGGTAAAACCATAAAGTCTATACAGGAAAGGCACTTCAAAACAGCAAAAGACATAATGAGATAAAAAACATGATCAAAGTCTTACGAGGCTGTTTTAATGTGAACATCATAAAGTCAACAAGAAAGATCTGTTAGATTTATTAAAATTAACTCCTGTGAAACACCCACAATGTGATATAATGAAAAACTATATTTCAGAAAGGCTCGACGTCAACATAAATGAAACATAAATTAAACACATTAGCCTGAATACAAGGAGAAACAGAAAACAGAAAAAGGAAATCAGTGTACCGTAGCCACCAAGCTCATTACTTATGATTAGCATGATTAGCAGTACAAACAACCCCAAATTAAACGCACTCTGCAAACCCCTCCCCTTCTGTCACTTTTTGCAAATTTTTGACTATGGGATACAACAATTTAATTTATTGAATATGATCTTCAAACATCCCCTGAACAAAATTCCAAATGTAATAATATATTGGACTTTTTATTTTAATCTCTTGAGGTACTATACTGCATCTCCTACTGAGAAGAAACCAGGATGTGAACCGTGGACTGAGTCACATGACACAGGACATGGCTGCTAACTTGAGATGTATTATCCATGCATTGATCTATCTATTGCCAAACCACTTATCCCAGTCACCCCAACACACATGGGTGGTCTGGAACCCATGCCAGGCAGCCAGGGGGTTGTAATAATTATTTTGATACATAAGAAGCTATATGTTTTATGTTGCTATAAGCAATATTTTGCTTTATGAAATTGAATTTAAACTGTTTATGGCAGTATATATAATTTTTTTTGAGTTTGTTAATGTAACTGCTTAGCTCTTTGGCAAACAGCAGTTTGGAAAGTGAGAAGAAAAATTGCTTTTGTTCTGACACCTGTCTAACGTTAAAAAAAATACTGACAGTAAGTCAATTTAATTTTGAAAGTACATTTTAAATCAACAGAATTTTGCCTCAAAGTGCTGAACAAATCAAACATATTAAGCATGAAATATATATTTCAAATAATAAATCTGATCATATTTTTCGTGAACACATTTTTAGACTGAATGAAAATCATTTGAGGCTTTATTTAATTGGAATGGAGTGGGGTTCCCAAAGTATTACTTTGAAATAAATCAAATGAAGGTCAATTCTGAAATACTTGTCACATATTTTCATAAATGAAAATACTAATCACGTCTAAAATGTCTACCAATTCATTGGCCATTTTAATAAACGTTTTTATGATTATGTTTTACAATTATAAAAAGCTAATCAATCAGTCAGGAGAAACAATGAAGAAATGGGCACCTTTGAAACACATTTATTTCATTTGTTTTTATTATTATTTTTTTTATTTTAGGGTGCTGCTGGAATGCATGGTGG
This sequence comes from Chitala chitala, assembly GCA_025773905.1. Taxonomy (NCBI): domain Eukaryota; kingdom Metazoa; phylum Chordata; class Actinopteri; order Osteoglossiformes; family Notopteridae; genus Chitala; species Chitala chitala. Next base: position 11,718 of record JABJVR010000601.1, on the reverse strand, counting down.
AACAGGAGTGCGGGTAAAACTCTGAGTTATATGTATTCTGTCGCAGTATTCATGCATTGAATACAAATACAATGATATAAAGCAAGCCTACATTCTGTTGTCTAGTGCCTTAACGCCTGCCCTGTGGGCCTCTCTGGCCACCCAGGTCTTCCGGGTATGAAGGTATGTTGTTTGTTTTAAAGCATCTGAAATACGATATAACTTTTCATTGATCTTGCCACTACTTACTAAAGGTGGATTAGTCTTTCATTCATTAGTTGTTAATTCAAAAACTCAAGAAACACCATTAATCTCTTTGTTCCTAATAGAAAGACAAGATCTGTTTGTAAAGTTTTGTTTGTCTACAGGGCCACAAAGGTGTAAAAGGAGAAGCAGGCGAACCTGGGAAGCAAGGACACAAGGTGGGTCCAAACGGCATCCAGTGGGACTCGAGCAGTTTGCTTTGCCTGCATTCAGAAGTGTCTGTGTAATAACTAGAGTGTGAAGTATTGACGGTATTCGGGAAACAGAACGATGGTCTCTTGAGGCTTGGCTTTGTAGCCATCCTCTTGTAAAGCAGCGTGTGAATGACTGATGAGTTATAATGTTTTGTGATTCAGGGTGAAGAGGGAGACCAGGGAAACCAAGGGGAAGTTGGACAACAAGGCCCATCAGTAAATTGCTTTGTTTACCTTTGTGACTGTTCCCAATGTAACCAATGAAAAAGCAGCAAGCAAGCATATGACCAGTGTTGTTAGCAGCACATCATCTGACGTTCCCTGTGTTACACAGGGACCTCCAGGAGTCCGAGGTCACGCAGGCATGATGGGTCCTAAAGGAGAAAGGGTATGAATTTTGCCTGTCAATTACATGTGGTGGGGTTGCATATTTTAGAAGTCAAATTGTGTTAAGGAATAATGTATTTCTCCTGGTTGTACTGGTCTAAGTACAATATGTTTATATTTGACTATCAACCTTTGAGTATTGAGTCAAAGTGAAAAAATATATCTAGGCCAATATATTGTTACAAATATTTTGGTAGTTGTTCCCAAAGTTTAAAAAATGACAGTAAACACAATCAAGTTTAATGTGTATTAACAAAGTAAAAAGACAAAGTATAGCAATATAACATTTGTCAGGAGGTGTGGAACATTTGAACAGCTGCTCACATTTCATCTTGTTCTTTCTGTTACTTATGTTTGGTTTGTTACACTCATACGTTCTGTATCACACATCTTTGTTTTTAGGCTGCTCATGTTGTTTGAATTCTTTTTCCTCTGCTTTATTGCATTCCATTTTTGCTCTGTCTTTCTAAGAAAGTCCTTCTCATGTATTACAGTTTCTGTTCTTGTCCTGTTCAGGGAGTTCGGGGCTCAGACGGAGATGTCGGTCCACAGGGCATCCAGGGAGCCCATGTAAGTGTAAGAGTTCTTATTGTGGACCGTGGTACCAAATTATACCAAACTTTAAATGCATGTTCATTTACAGGACACTTTAAGTGTATCTTTTCGGAGGCAGTTATTTCAAGTTTGTGTTTCATTTCATAATGTGTAACATATTCCATAAGTATGAGGGGGGCTGAAGGCCTCAGTGGTTTACTACACCACAGAAAACCACCCAAAAATTTATATGCCATATTATAAACAACAGCTCTATCCTAGGTAGAATCCTTGCACTGATGTGTAATTCTCTGTCTGTTATAATAAACATACTTATACTTTATAATAAACGTACATATAATTTTCTTTTAACATGGAAAATACCACACATGGTCAATTTTTATGTCCATGTTTACAAAATCAATGTACACCTTTTCCACAGGTTTAAACTGATTGAAATAAAGTTTAATTATGTACTGATTTTGGGGCAACACAGTCGCTTCGTGGTTAGCACTGCTGCCACACACCCCAGGCTTGCCAGTTTAAATCTGGCTCTTGGCACTGTATGTGTGGAGCTTGCATCTTCCCCTTGTCCATGCCTGGGTATCCTCCCATAGCCCCAAACACAGGCTAGCTAGGTGGATTGGCTAAGCCTAAAACGGCCATGTGTGTGTATACGTGTGTGCAGGCGGGCTCCAGGCCACGCATGACCTCAGGTAGGACATGTGGCTTGGGGATGGATCAATGGATGTATGTTCATTGTTAGATTGCATTTCTCCTACGCTGTGCTGACAGCTGTAATGTGTCATCTTAAAAACTAACATTAGTTTTCTGCTGTTTTAGGGAGATCAAGGACAGAGGGGTTTGATAGGTGAGACTGGACCCAAAGGAGATCACGTAAGTACCAAAATAAAAATCATGGAAAAACCTGGGGTGTCATGCAGAGGTGTAGGGGTGCTGATACACAGGTGCTTGGCGTACATGCATGACCTGCACACGTGAACGTGTGAACATGTGTTATGGAGGGGTTAGACGGAACAGCATAACCGCCTACCAAGACAACCGTACGCCATTCATCTGAGGTGTGAACCCTGGGTATGGACAGAACAGGGTTACAAACGTGCGAGGACCATGCATATGCACATTTACATGCAAGCGGGTTTCTTTGCAATTCCAGTAAATCTTCAAGAAAGCACATTTAGCTTAATGTACTATGGATGATCAAAGGTAGAGCAAATATGAAAGAATTTAAGTGCTCAGGACAACAGCATGAGGATGGAACTCGGCAGTGTTTGAAACTGTTAGTAAAGTTACGATAGTAACTAATCCTGGTAAACAAAAGTGTAATACAAAGAACATTTATGAAATAGAGCCTGTGCTTATCCAATTAGTTTTTAATTAGTGCAATTAGTATTAGTAAATTGATTTGTCAGTCTGTAACCATGCTTTTTTAGGCTATATTTCTCCCATTCGGTTCACTGTGAAGTTACTGTGAAACATGGCCGTATTATAACATATAACTGTGTTATAAAGAACATGTTTCAGATTAACTGTGATTACTTCTGGGAGGAGTCATGGTGTTGCTGTAAACTTGTGTGGATGCACAGTTTTATACTCATTACAATCTATAAAAACGAATTATGTGCTGAACATGGTGTATTTCCAGTATTAAACATCTGAAATTTGTCCATAGATTAATTTTACAATGAAACTTTAAAGCTTTTTGTATGGGACACTTGGTCCTTATAACACTTTATAGTTTTTTTTGCTTGTTTATTATCTGTGATGCTCAAATTATATATATTTTTTCTATCCTTCTCTTTCATGTCCTTCTACTTTGAGTTGGGGTTTATTAATGTGTTTATTTGTTTGTTCAAACACATAACACCACATAAATCAAATCAGACACACTGATTCTGTTAATATGAGCATGTAAGTGAAGCTGTTTCATATGTGAAGGTGACCAGAGGCCCAGGGACAGATTTTATGCACTCTGTAGCATTTAGTGCTTCACACATAAATTTTATTTAAAATTGTGTAAATATTTTTTATTAGACAATTGTGTTGATGTTTTCATTGTATTAAAATGAAGTACTTCAACAGGAGCTCAATACTGTATACAGCATCCAGTCAAAACATGATGTCTACCCCTTTAGTAGGTGCTGTGACCTCCTCGTGTTTAAAGTACTGCATCTATCTGGTGAGGCATTGATTTAATAAAGTATCTAAAGGTTTCCGCTGGGATGCTGCGCCATTCTGACCCCAGACCTTTTTGTAAAGCATTAGGGGTCTTTGGTGGGGGATCCATACACTGAACCTGTTGGTCAAGCTACTGACAGAGATGGTCAATAGGATTGATTATCTGGCAAACAAGATGACCAGGATCATACACTGAATTCATTTCCAACCATTCACACATACTCCTAGCAACATGGCAAGGGGCATTATCCTGCTGGATCCAACTTGTCATCACAAAGGTGATGACCTACTTCACCTGGATGGAAAAGTACCTGCAGCGTTCAGGGTGTGGTCCAGAGGGATGAGTGATCCCTACAAAACCACTTCAGTACACCGCCTGCCTGTCTTTGCTGGATCACCGTGTCAGGGTGATGCTGTTTGCTCATTCCCACCCTCAGGCAGACCACCGCCTGCCTGTCTTTGCTGGAGCACCATGTCAGGGTGATGCTGTTTGCCCATTCCCCGCTATGCTCTCCATTGAAAATCCATTTGTCAGAGATGCAAGTGTTATTCATCAAAAAAGGCAACTGCCATCTAGTTGTCAATGGTTCAGTGCCTCCATTTAGAGGAAAAAAAAAAACGTCACTAATTTGTGACATTTGCCTGTAAGCATAGGTGTCTTGTGGAAAGGGACACAGGCTCTATGGATAAGTATGTGGAACACATATGAGGAACTGTTCTCTGCGTTTGGCCCATCCCCCTGGGGGAAGAGTGAGCAGCCTTTTTCAGTGCCCAGGGAGCTAGTGCAGAGTGTCTTGCTCACAGGCAGGGCTGGGATTCAAGCCAGGAGACATCCACACTGCAGCCTAACCACTGAGCCACCAGGCTGTCCACAGTAGACACTGTGTGGACTCTGAAGACCCATATGGACCGTGGTCTTAGAGACAACCTTAGAAGTGCCTGGGTTAAGCTGCTTGCTCAGTTATGGCACTGTGGCCTGACTTTGGGCTTGTACAAATCAGGATAGCCATGCACCTGTGTGCTGCAGGCGTCCACTATTGGCCTGCTAACTGGACATCTTTCCCATGTCCTCCCATCCTTGGACCACTCTAACTATAGCACCATGTGAACAGCTCACAGTGTCCACACTATGCATTATACTCTCACACTTCAGTCCGTAGCCAGCACTCATACCTTTACAAACTCCATTAGGTCACGTCCTTTCCCCATTGCATCTGGTCAGCATGCCTCTGTCCTTTTATATCCCCTTTTATATTGCACACCTTTACAGGTTGATTGTTGGAATGTGCCAGTCCCCAGTTCTGGGGTGTGGTCATAATGTTTTAAATTGATGGTGTAAATTCATTGCTCATTTGTTGTTCAATTTTCTTTTTTCTGTTTTTTTTTTAGTGAATGTAACATTGCCATTTAAGTATTTAAACTTTGTTTAAATGGACTTGGGTAATGTGACACAGATGAGGATAGTGCTGAAAGAATCTTTTTAAGCTTTACCAGACAAGCTTCTAACCACATGTTAAAACAAGCGGGCTATAGTAATGTTTGAAATATTCTGTTACACACCAGTATGGAGTCCCAGACTCTTCTGAAATGGATGATTCCTTCTGTACAGAATTCCTGGTCACATTACCTTTACTAATATCGTCAAACATTACACCTGAACCTGAATGTGTCTGAACATTTAGTGTGCACAGACTTGTAATGTAGGGGTGCTGACCGAGTGAGGTAATATGAAGAGCATTTAGCAGATATTGTCATGTTTAAATCCAGCCTTCTGCCAGTTAGGGATTATTTCCCATTGCGTTCTGTATCTCCCACAGTTCAGAGATTCTACATTATTTCTTGAGTTTTTAATTTGCTAGCAGTAATGCAGTGAGCAACAAGTTAGTAGAATAGGTGGATATTTCAGCCCTTTTACTCCATGCAGAATGTTTACCTTTCTTAAAGTAGCTTCATTCATTAATTGTTTTCTGAATTTTTCAGTGCACTAGTAATTGCTAACCTTGATTAGCCAGTAAAAAGAGTTTAATTGCTCGTTTTTAATTGTAGGGAGTTCCAGGACCAAAGGGAATCATTGGCCTTCTGGGACCTAAAGGGGAAAGTGTAAGTATACCTTCATTTAGAGTATGTCTAAGTATACCTTAATACAGAGTATGTGTAAGTATACCTTCATTTAGAGTATGTGTAAGTATACCTCCATACAGAGCATGTGTAAGTGTACCTTTGTACAGAGTATGACAGACTAATGGCACAGCTTTCAGTTGTCAAACACAACGCACTTCAGTTCAGAATTCATTAAAGTGCACCTGCAGTACATTGGATTCATGTGTGTAACAAAATCTCACTCATACCCTGAAAACTGCTGAAAAGCACCTTTTGCCATGTGACGTTAAAATAGTGCATAAATATTTTGAGCTGTATTTAAAATAGCTGGGAGCACGAATCAAGCCCTCCAAGTATGTATTTATGTGCTGATATCCCAGTAACTATCAGAATTTTTCTGATTAGTGAAATAACTTGTTTGTTCATACATAATTATGGTAGTCTGTCATTTATGGAAATTCATTTTTACCTATTCTGAAAATCCACTCTTGCACAGAATTATTGTAGCAGAAACATTTAAATGTGAAATATAAATGAAATGTGAAAGTATGAATGTGTGAAGGTCATTGATTGAATTGATAGATAGAAATCAAAACTTTTATCCAAGATGCATTACCAAACAAATTAATTCAACATAGTTATCAGTTTTAGCCATGTTTTTTCAGTACTGATATGCTGTGTTATTTTTAAACTCTGTCTCCTGTAACTGGTATATGAGCTTAATATGTCTACATTTTGAGGTGGTTCTTAGACTTAAAATGGAGGGGAAAAGGGTTATGTATATGTATATACATAAACAGAGCTATGGAGAAAGTGCAACTTAAGGCTTAAATTTATCTGTGTACAGAAACAAATATGTTAGTGTAGAATAGAATAGAATAGACTTCATTGTCATTGTACACCAGGATGGTACAATGAAATTAAGAACCCTCTGTCTGACAGTGGTGCACCGATGACAAGTAACACTGACTTGGTTAACATAAGTTGACACTAACATAACACAGTGTAAAATTGCAGTGCACTGACCTGAGGTATACAGTAGATTGTGTACCAAACATTATTGTGTTTTGAAGAGCACTGTCATGTGCACAACAGATAAACATAGAATAGCATCTGAAATTACCTTAACACATGAACCGTATGGTTTTATTTTGAATTGTAGATTGCAGTTATTCAATTCAATTTATTTTTATATAGCACCTTTCTCAACAGCGTGCCTCAAGGCACTTTACACAGAAAATTGAAGAAATCAAAGAATTAATACGATGAACATCAACAGCACGTTCCATGTTCTGTTATTCACTAAAGAAATCAGCTACTTTTGAAACTAATAAGAGTGTGATGACACTTTTCTGGGCTGCACTCTCTGACTATGTATTACTTCTTTCATAAGGGTTTACCTGGTGTGGATGGCCGAGATGGAATTCCAGGAATGCCAGGCACAAAGGTACCATGATTATATATCTGGGCCATGAGCCTGTTTCACTGGAAAAAAGAAGAGCACAACTAAGCCTACATCTTTGCTTTCTGCACTGCTTCAGGGCATAACAGGGAAGGCTGGTGCTCCTGGAGATGCAGGTCTTCAGGGACTTCCTGTAAGTGTATCTTCTACCCAGCAATTATACCTACAACTTAAATGATATTTCCAACTCCAGCGTCAAGAGTTTCAGGGAGACATTTCAGCATATGCATAAAGTCATTTCAAATAAGGTAGGGTTCCTGCCAATATTGTAGGAGTACCGAATTGTCCCTCATGTGTTTTTAGGTGGATCGGGGGTTGTGGGCTGTTTTGGTCCCTATCAGTGCTGAAGCCGAATCTACACCCTTTAAATTCAGTCCTACTTTAGGCCACATTTTTGTTACTATATTAGCTGGTGGTACTATGTTTTATGTGTCTCTGTAAATGATAATGTTTTTCACCAGTTGTAGCCACCTGTCTTCCTGTCTTGAGCCGGTTGCTGCTATTTCAATCTCAACCAGTCACTATATAATTAGGAGTTTAACACAGTAATACCCAAATCTGATTTTATGCCATTTTTCATGTACAGGGCTTGCCTGGGTCTCCAGGACCAAAAGGAGTCAGCGGAGAGAAGGTATGCTTTGCAAAGGGCAGCATCTCTTGTACGTGTCTCTTAATAAAACGTGTTAAAACCAGCTGAAGAGAGAAGGTGAAAAAACAGCATGCAGTACCTTTATATGTCTTCTTACTGTTAAATTGACGCTGATATTCATTAGACAGATATGAGAAATCCAAGAATACTTTCAAAAAAAGACATTTACAGCTTATGGCCAAATGCTTTAATATTTTAAACAGAGAAGGACATACCCAATGTAGTTCAGTATTTGGTATTTTGTTACTTCTGTGTTCCGTATCTAACATACAATAAAGAGTCAAGAACACCTTTTCAATCTGTGTGTTTTGTGCTAGGGCAATTCAGGTGACCCAGGCCTTACTGGATTGATGGGATCTTCTGGTAAAACAGTAAGTTGCAGCAAAAGTAGTGTGTTTATATATTGGTATGGCCAGACATACATCACCTAGACATGCATCACATGTTCTGCATGGGGAAATGTGTCTGTACTGTTTTCTAACAGGGAGAACGAGGAGAACAAGGTGAAGTAGGACCAGTTGGACCTCGAGGCGGTCCAGTGAGTATGACCATAACTCCACAGCACTTCAAACACAACATTGTGAATTAGGCCTACATTCTTCATGGTCTACACACAACACATCGCTGGACAGTGGTATTCGTATCCTGTGTTTGCGTTAGACTACATTATACTTAGCTGTTTTGATTTTTGTTCCCTGTTTTCTAGAAGACAATATTTTTTTGTATTGTGTCCTTATGCTAATTTTATTACCTTCGCATTATGTGTGATAATGCTTCTTTTTCTATGCTGACTGCACTCACTTTGTAGACATGTCAGAGTGTTGGACAGCTGTGGCTATTTCCACACTTGTAAGAAGCTCGATCACCTATCTGAACATACCAGTTTCTTTTAATGTGAAACACATCAGAAATTACCCTTTCCCTTCCCAGAAAAATTGTTGAGTATAAGGCTAATTTGGCCCCCACTTTGTAAAATGTGTGGCTCCATCCTTGTTGTCAGTGAAACAAAAATAAAACACATGAAACAGATGTTCTGGGCTTGTGAAGAACCCTCCTAGCAGGACGTTATGCAGGTATAACTGTGTGTTTGCGTCACTGAGAGCTCATAACTGAATAGCCCAGGACTATCGTATTAATGCATTACACAAACACACTGGTCTAGGCAATAATGCTGTCTATTGTGTGAATGCTAAGCATGTATTTAATACAAGAGTGTAGCACCCTGTGCCTTTGTGCTCTTTGAGGACCCCCTATGACCCCTCTAAGGCTTTTGGGCGGCTGCTGGATGGCCCTCCCCTTAGTTGGGCCCTGGGTCATCAGTTTCTTTGTTCCATGTAGTTTCAGCAACTGAAAAATATGAATGTTTTATCTCTGTGCAGTGCACTTCAGACAAATCCATGATCAGCTTATTACAGCTTGGATATGTGGAAAAATTTGCTTGATTGTTATGATATCTGATTAACATCCATTGCAAAAGAAACTATATTTGTCATTCGTTTTGTCATATCTGTGCTTCGGATTCATCAATATGCCCCAATTTGAAACTGTGTAATAATTTTAAAGATGTTCAATGAGGACTTTATGTTTTGGGTGTAAAGTTAAAGTGAAATGGTCAAAATAAACAGGCAGGATTGTGGTTTCACCCAGCCAAGTCTGCAGCATATAAGTGACCTTGTCTGAGTTTTGTAAACTAATCTCTCAGCTAGAGTAAAGGTTCTGGATAACGACTGAGAGTTTCTCTAACTCAGACAGCATATGAGAAAGGAATAGTATTTTTTTTGTGTGTAAAACCTTAAGTCTAATATATTTTCTGTATTCACTGTCAACTCCTGTATATGGTATACAACCTAATTAGATATGAGATAAATTTAAAAAGTAAATTTGTATCTAACAATGTTGTCAAAGAATGAGAAAGTTACTTTTGTTTTTTTTTTAATTAAGCGTGTAGTTTAGTTTCCCTGTGCAGTGTGAAACACGCAGAACTCCAGCCATTAAGATGTACTAAATGATGTGCTCTACCAGTCAAAAGTTTGGACACACCTAATTAAAGCCTGTTTAACCTGGTCCAAAGAGTGCAGGAAAAACAGCCAATAAATGCTCAGCATCTGTGGAAGCTCCAATATTCTATGAAAAGTGTCCCAGATGGATGTTTAATGATGCTTGCTGAAAGAATACCAAAAGTTTGCAAAGCTGAAATCAAGACAAGAGGTGGTTATTTTGAAAATTTTGAAATAGAAGTAGGTTTCTGGTTTTTTCAACACCTTTTTGCTCACTACACAAATCTACATAATTTATTTGATGTCTTCACTGTTATTCTAAAAGGTAAAGGAAATTTTATTAAAGGAAAATCATCAAAGAAACTTTGAGTAGGTGTATCCAAACATTTGACTGTTACAGTATGTCCAATAACAATGGCAATAACTGACATTTTTCAGAATAGAAAATATGAGCGTTAAATTTAATCTGAGAAGTTTTTATGATCTGAAGAGCTGTAACTGTCCATGTTCAAAATGATTGATTTTTAGGGAGAGAGAGGAGCACAGGGCCCGGCTGGGCCACCAGGTGGACCAGGACCCAGGGTAAGCGAGAAGATTCCCATCTGCACAACATGAGCGCCACTGAAACCCCTCGGTGTGAGCATGTGTGCGTGTGTATGTGTGTGTAGCAGAGTAAAAAACACTGCTATGGAAGAAACCTCTGGATGTCAGGATAAAAGTCTGGTTGGTCCCCCAAGAGAGGGAGTCAGCAGGCTGATTCTTTTGTGTGGTAGCTCTGAGGGGGCTGCATCTGGGCAGGTTTGAGCAGCGGCTGGGTTGCCCCTGTCGCATGTGTGTAAACAATTGTCTTTATAAGATATTTAATCTGTAAGAATCAGCTTTCATAATTGTTTAATTCTTCAGCTACAGTTAAATCTTGTGCCCTGAACAAAAATAAACAAAATAAAGACACAAACTCAAACATGTAAGTAGAAGGAACATTTGTTGTCCTCAACTGTTCATTATCATTACTTAAAAATAGAACTTGTAGACAGTAGCGCACCAGATATTCAATAAAAAAAAAAATTTTCTACTGTACAACATTAATCACTTCTTGGAGGAAAATGTTTGAAAATGTAATGGTGAGGCTGCTTGGAGCCCTGACTGAAACAGGGGAGTATATGGGAAACAAGGCATGAATGAACTCTTGTCCTGGCCAATGTTTATGTGGTAAGAGGATATTTTCGGCTAAAATGATGGCTTGAAAGAGCCCCCTGTTTCTGAGGAATTTGTGGAGCAGCTGGACCAGATGACAGGAGACATGGCCGAGAGCAGACCCACAGTAACTTCCCTGCCTTTAATGTCTCTACATCCTCACGGATCGAGCTCCAGCCTCAGGTGCCAGTGAATGAGGTGCATTCACCTACCTAACACTGATTACTGTTTCCTTTCCCAGGGGCCCAAAGGAGACCTTGGCTTGCCTGGACTCCCAGGTCCTCCAGGCTTCACCGGAATCAAAGGAGACAGGGTACGGTGACAGACCTCCCCAGCCCTCAGTAGTATGCCCTGCTTTCACAGTTCAGGGTGGCTGATGTAGTGATTAAATGGTACATGGTGAGAGGAAGCCCCACTACCATGATGGGCACATTAAGCCATGTGTAGTGTGTGCAGCTGGGCCCTCGGTGTTAGTGCTACATGGGAGCTGAAATCTCACTGGTCTAAATGCTGTTATATATTTGTTTCCCTTTATATTTTCAAATTTTTTAATCATGAGAACAACATAAAATAAGTTTGCCATCCAAATAGTCCTTCACACCCTATATTTTAGTTATAATGACGTTTGATTTGGATACTAAGATTTCAACCAGAAAACCAGTTGTCAGTGACCAGCTGTACTGCTGTAGGCAGTCTGTCAGTGACCAGCTGTACTGCTGTAGGCAGACTGTCAGTGACCAGCTGTACTGCTGTAGGCAG
>JABJVR010000600.1:0-20830 GCA_025773905.1 Chitala chitala | reverse complement strand
GCTGAAGAGTACCGTCCTCGGCGATACACACAGCTGAAGAGTACCGTCCTCGGCGATACACACAGCTGAAGAGTACCATCCTTGGTGATACACACAGTTGGAGAAAATAAGTAGAGAAATGTAGAAGACAAAGGCCACCATGTGTTTATCCAGCCTCATTGACAGAGTATTTTAAAGGCCACCGTGTGTTTATCCAGCCTCATTGACAGAGTAAAGGACAGAGAGTGTTTCTCACGTGCTTAGGGAGTTACCTGTGGTCTGTAAACACTGCCTGTGCTGCCCAGAACAGGCTCCCTGTGTATTGTACCATAGCCTGCCTCTGCCTTACCTTTATTTATTATTGCACTTTCTCTCTCTCTCTCTCTCTCTCTCTCTCTCTCTCTCTCTCACACACACACACACACTCAGTATTCAGCCACCTCTTTGGTCAATACTTAATTGTACAGAGGATAAACTAGGCAGCACCCTGTTCCTATGTCACTGTGTGCCTCTTCCACTCTCCCACACACACCCCACACACACTCTGTGTGCCTCTCCCACTCTCCCACACACACCCCACACACACACTCTCCCTATCCACACGTCCACTTCCTTTATCATTCTTGACGCCTGTTATTACCAGTGTCACATGAGCTGAGCTATTGGAGACTTGCACAGTATACTGTAATTACAAGCTAACGCTTTCACATTAGCCAGTTTCCTTATTAACTGCTCATCAGTACCATTGCTCAGTCAGCTCCTGTTTTGTCTCAAGTAATTAACGGAGCAACAATGATTAATTTAGTAAAGGAAGAGATTAAAGCAGGAGGCCAGCTGTCTTTCACTGGCTAATTTGGAATCCGATCAATTTTACAATATAGGACCTGAGAGAAAATTACTGAAATGTCCTAAATAACTTCATGACAATGTACCGGCTATCTTTTGTGGTGTCATTTATGAATTAGTCTCCCAGTAAGTCAAGCAGAGACAATGATAGTGGTGTCAGGGTGTGACAGTGTGTGTCAGCGGATTATGTATTACACAGTTCTGAATTCTCTTGTTTTTCAGACAGTCATCAGTGCTCTAAGGATTTGTTTCCATAAATCAGAAAAGACGCCAACACTTCAAGTTATATACTTGTCCTCTTTTTCTGACTTGTCAGGTATTTAAACCAAAATGGCATCCATTGCTTTTTTGAAGCAGTTTTTCTCTCTTCCGCTTGTGGTGAAATAAAGATTATGAATTAGTCATGATGCTTATAAATGGCCTGTTACTCATTTTCACTAATGACTTCTCATTGATCCAGTTTAGTTAGGCTGAGCTCACGCAGTGAGCCAAACTCTCTTATGACAAATTCAGGACCTTCCCTGACAAAAATGCCAATTTTTACAGCATTCTGAGAATATTACACACAAATTGACTGATTATAACAGCACGGCACATAGATTATGTCATCAAATATAAACTGAAATTCACTCTGACCCTGAGAAGTTTATTGCTCACAAGTATTTTATCTATATTCTTTTATGAATTACTAAATACGTTATTAATTCTTGCATTAACATCCCCTGAGAAATGCTAACAGTTAGAATCCTTTCTGCTGCAAGGTCAACCAAATGTCACAGAGATCATAAGATACTGTTAATGTACTGTTCAACGAAATTCCTGGTAATTGCATTGATTATATGGGTAAAAACATATGTCACCATATTAATGAATTTGTTAACTGAGCAATGTATTGCTAAGTAAAAACTGGTGGAATGCATTAGCATTTTAGTGATAAAATCTGTGCAGCTAAGTCAGAGAGAACACTGACCATGTTATCTAATGTGATAAAAGTGTTGATGGTATATTTTTCACAAAACTAGGATGTCACCGCAAGGATTCTGCAGGCTTGTGCTTTGAAAACAGCAAACACATTCAGTAATAGGGTTTGTCATGTGATTAATTGCCACATGTTCTTACTTCACATGGCAAAGGTTAACCCATGCCAGTCCATGCCTAGCACAGATCACATGATGTGAGATGTGGCCACAGGTGGAGAGCTAAAGTCTGATTAACAGGCTCAACTTGTTTGTGTTGCACCCAAAAAAAATAATAAAATGGGACAGTGACAAAGGGGTGTGGCCTAACAAGGTGTGGCGGAGACACTCAGACGTTGTTATAGTAACATTGATGATTGCTTCGTACACTATTCGGAGTCTGCAAGTAAAGCCTTTTGGAATGCTGTTATTTTTTTCTGAACAGAACAGCAATATGCTGATTTAACATCAACGTAATAAAAACATCTGTCATTGGTGCAAATAATTTTCACCATGTGTTATAAGATGTCCTCCTAGGGACTGAATGACTGGTGTCTGCTCTGTGCTCAGCAACACTTCAAATTACACCAAACAAGAGAATGTAGTATGATCCTTCTAGCAGCATTTGTGTGGCTATTAGAAGAGGGCATGAACAATTATGTATGAACTACTTAAACAATATGAATTGGTAGGATTTATGTGCTTGCTTTTTTCCCCTAAGATCAAGGTTCCAAGTATGTTCCCTTAACCAGATCTGAAACTTCTGACAGTTAAACAAAATAAAGCTAGTCTCATTCAAGTTCGGTACATGACAAGACAAATATTCACCTCCTCCTCTTCCTCACAATGGGCGCTTCACAATTTAAGAAGTTACATCTGGCTTGAGGTATGATGGGTAATCATTGCCATGGTGACTCTTTTTATCTCTATCTTCTGGATACCCTCATTAGGGCCTCATTAGAAAGTTCACTTTCATTTTCATGTTAAGACACATTAAACATGACAGAGAAACTGAAATCTGAATGTCTGAGTGAATGTGGAATGAATCAGTGTTAAGTGAGAGAAGGAAATCAGTGTTAACCTCAGCTTTGCCAGTTTGAGGGACTGAAGTGCTTGAGTTAGAACTTTGAGTATTTGAGTTAATGGACAGGTTCCTGATGGGCTCAGGTAAGGCTCAGCCAATTAGTGCATATACCTGCAGCTCTGATTCTGTACAGTGAAGCCGTGGGCAGAATTTGATTAGCTCAGTTTTTTTGCACACAGGTTTCTAAAGAGGCTGTTTCCTGAGGGGTTCCTTCTCAGGGGAATGTTCTTTTAATGTGTCAAGATTTCACAATAATAATTTCCATACCAAGAAGAGGCGAGATCTAGTAGGAGAAAGCTTGTGGAAACCTCTGGACACAGCACCAAAGCATCTAAGTAGCAGGCGTACTGAAAATTACTTTTGAATATGTTGACCATACGTTGCTTTCAAAATCATAGATGTTCCTGCAAGCACATAAATAAATATGTCATTAACTTCCAGGAAGGCAGCTTTCATGTTTTCACTATTTTCCTACTACCTAATGGCACTGAACTGAACAGTAACATAAACAGAAACAATTAATTAATTAATTAATTTCAAGTATCATGAGGCAGCCGTGCTTGTGTGTTTCAGTATCAAGAGCCAGCCGTGCCTGTGTGTTTCAGTATCAAGAGCCAGCCGTGCCTGTGTGTTGCAGTATCAAAAGCCAGCCGTGCCTGCGTGTTTCAGTATCAAGAGCCAGCCGTGCCTGTGTGTTGCAGTATCAAAAGCCAGCCGTGCCTGTGTGTTGCAGTATCAAAAGCCAGCCATGCCAGCATGTTTCAGTATCAAGAGCCAGCCGTGCCTGTGTGTTTCAGTATCAAGAGCCAGCCGTGCCTGTGTGTTGCAGTATCAAAAGCCAGCCGTGCCTGCGTGTTTCAGTATTAAGAGCCAGCCATGCCTGCGTGTTTCAGTATTAAGAGCCAGCCGTGCCTGCGTGTTTTAGTATCACAAGCCAGCTGTGCCCGTGTATTTCAGTATCACAAGCCAGCCATGTTTTTTACTATTATGAGTCAGCCACAACTGTATTTCTGTATCATGAGCGAGCCGTTTCTGTGTTTCAGTATTGTGAGAAAGCTGTTTCTGTGTTTCAGTATCGTGAGCGAGCCGTTTGTGTGTGTTTCAGTATCGTGAGCGAGCCGTTTGTGTGTGTTTCAGTATCGTGAGCGAGCCGTTTGTGTGTGTTTCAGTATCGTGAGCCTGATGCGACTGCATGTGTTCGTGCCACTAAACAGTGCACTTGATTTTCTGTCTTGTTTCCACATGTGCTTGCTGGTGTAACCTTTCTCACGCCACCATGAGCCGTTCTGCCTGTAATCTCATGCCTTCACATCCGCTGCATCCAAAATAAATGCATAACTTGGGAGCATTAAAAAAACTAATCTGTTATGTTTGTCTCAGCTTGGTCTTCAGTCACATGAAAAAAAGAAGCGGTTTGAAATGTTATGAGTTTGAAAGGTAACCCAGCACTAATTTAACGCATATTACACTCTTCCCTGGAAAACACGTGACTGAAAATATGTTCAGTGATACAGATGTCAAACACAGAGACAAAAGGAATGAGTACATTGTAAATTTCATATTAGAAAGTGTTTTCATTCTGCAGTCAAAGCCAATGGATGGTGTGTTTAGCCAGCCATGCTTTGAAAAGCCTCAGATCTTGGAAGGCAAAATAAGAATATATATCTACATGTGTAAACAAAGAGAAGAAAACCAAAGGACAGGCTGAAAGCGTGCTTCTGCAAAGGAAATGAGTCAACATACCCGACTTTTACGCTGCACTAACCTGTGATGGATGATGGTGTTCACCTGTGGAGTTACATTATGGCTCATAAGTATACCTCAGCCTCAGGCACATCCTGGGTCCTGGGCGTATCAAAGACTCCGAGACGCAAAGCCATCTTTGTCAGAGGTGTTTTTCAGTGAAATCTTTGTCTCATTTCTCTTACAACAAAGGCAGACCTGAGCTTGCACTGCTATGCCAACGAACCAGGGTTCTGGTGAATGGGAAAACAAATGAAAAACAGCTGCCAGGTGGACACAGAAGAACGAAGGCTTTGTGAAAGGTGTCTTCTGCATGTCTCGGTCCAGTTCCTGTGTCACATACCAATCAGCTTTCACCGTCAGCCTCTTCTGTGTTTATATTGGTTCTTGTGCCCAGCTATCTAACACTGCCAAAGAAAACATTGTCAGAAAAAAAATGGAAGCAATTTATTTAAAGTTGGTCTCTGGGACCCTGCTAGAAGATTTAAGTTTTTCTAAACTAAATTACAAAACAGCTACTTTAATTTAGGTTCACTATTCTTGAGCGTTTATGTCAAGAGGTATTTTAAATAAAGAAGTATGTTTCATGTTGAATCAATTTAACAATGGTGAGTTGTTCTTTCCACTAGGCACATTTAATAGGCATGTGTTCACACATCAGTTATACCATTTTGGATGAAGTCACCTGTATTGCATAGTTTGCTGGATAAAAGTTTTTTTGAATGGACTTCAACACAATCAACTCTGTAGAAGTTCAAAGAGATTTATTACATTTCATTAATAGTAGAGGTTACAGCATTAACAAGCAAGGAACCCGAACAGCACAAAAAACATCTTCTTCCATATAAATGGCTATTGTTGGTCATAAATACATCCACAGTTATCACACTAGGGCAATATGTGATGGTTTTACTCCACTTTGCAGGCATTTAAAGACAGGTAATCGGGCATCTACGCATATGGGAGAGATTTCTCAAGTACTATGCTAGGACCAGGAAAGGCAACTCAGGGACAGAACCACTTAAGAAGTTGTGTGTGAGAGAAAGGCAGTCTGGCCCAGAGTATATGATCAGTCTCTTATCAACAATCTTTCAACAGATTTACAGCCACTGAAGTGCTATTACTTTAACTGTATCCATTAACACAGCAATACCGGATGCTGGTCTTGGTGGGCAAGTGTACATCCAAGGTCACTCAAGGTCATAACTTATTAAGTGCTTCCTTAATTCTCTGTTTGATTTAACATTTTAGTGGCTTGGAAAAAAAAGGTGCATATAATGTATACGGATCCGACAGGACCATTATTGGAGAAGCCCAGCACTGACAGGTAAAATTAATACCTGGATTGGTTCAGAAAATATTATTTCACATTAAACAGTTGCGTCCATTCCCTCAAGAGAAGCTCCCTGCTCTTTGTGGACGCTGCAGGCAAAAAACTTGCCTTTGGTCCAGCAGCCCATAAAAAGAGGTTCCAAGGTTAGGTGCTGAGGTCAAAGGTCGGGTAATTTCACAACCCTTTTCATACCATCATTTTAGGTCACTGTGTGTGCATACTCATCTTTAATAACAAAGCATAAGGTCCTCCTTTCTGCCAACAACTAACAGACAGCACTCGCAGCACATAAAGTCACAGTACAACATAAAACCTGCATAATGTAACTGCACACACACGATAATTACGGTGAATTGATAGCATATTCCGTTGTATAATGTCATTGTAAACAAGGTTGTCTGTTTAAACACACTATTCTAGATTCAGAGCTGAGCTTGCAGAGGCCAAGGTCCTGCCTTAGACTTTTTTATTTCATTGCATCTTTATTACCAAGACACACTGAGAAGCAGCAAAGAGGCCTTGCTTTAGCCCACACTGCTATGGGCCTGTGTTTATTCACTCCCCTGCAGCAGGTCAGAGTATCTCCATTTCCACACAACGGCTGTGGAAGGCGTAGACTCAGGACACCGTTCAGCCGTCCCGGACAAGTCGTTCATCCTGAGCCCCTGCCCTCTCGGGAACCGCCTCTGGGCTACGACGGGGCCTGGTCCCAGGCGTGCTTCCGGCTCCACCCTCTGCCCCACCTTTGCATAGGCTACTCGCCTGCACAGCGTACTGGATCTGCTTCAGGTTTTCCAAAACCTCACTCTTGGCATGTCTGAGAAGGTCCACTTGGCCCTGGATGGCACAGGTAGGTAGCAGGTTTACAGCAAGATTGTGGCATTATTTAACATTATCACTGGCAATTTATGTCTCACCTTGTGCTGCCATTGTAGCAAAGGAAAGATGCACATAATTTTATTGGCTACACATAATTTTCTTCTGGGCACAGCTTTAGGGAACAGGATTTATGGAAGGTTAAAACAGTGTACCTGTCATTGTTCCAGCCCCCTTTGTTATCTTCCCCACAAAGTCAAATATGAGAGTAAATAAACGGATATGTCCCGTCACCAAGACAAAAACATAACGGGAAATAGCAGAGGTATAATGGAATAATAAGGAAATGTTTGTAACAAGTTCTGCAAATACCACACTTATTTACCTGATATTCACTTTACATCCAGTATAGCAGAGCACTTCAATTTTATGTAAATCATATTTAAACTTCTGCACAAATCCCAATGCACGATATTCATGAAAGGTACTAAACATCAAACTATATTTTATTTATCTCACTCAGGAAACATCTTATAAATCAGCATCACTGACATTCACTATAGCCTGAGTCCATGCAGGCCATCCATATTTCCATGGAGTGCAGCGATAAGGCGCAGCACTGAACACTGCTGTACACTGAACATTAATTTTTTTTTTATTCAGCTCCAACATTTTTAGGTGACGATTCCATTTACAAGAAACTTCAGTCTGGCTTCAGAACATGACATAGTACTAAATCGGCTTTACTGAAAATCCACAATGATATTATGGAGCACTGGACAATAAAAATCCTGTTATGTTGATTCTCCTTGATCTGACTGCTCCATTCGATGTTGTGGACCATGACATTCTCATTTCTTAACAAACTAGTAGGACCAGGCCTACTTATTGTTCCACGGGTATACAAAAGTATTGGTCCTAGAGCTTTTAGCTACAGAGCCCCTATTTTACGGAATAGTCTACCTGGATACGTACGGGATGCCGAATGTGTCTCAGTCTTTAAATCCCGACTGAAGACCTACTTTTTTGATTTAGTCTTCCCACAACAGTCTCTGTAGCTCACAGTAATTACTGCTGCTCGCACATGCTGTACATGCCAATACAACTGTAACAGTTTGCTATAGGGCTGCTAGAGTCCATATTATTTGGTAACCCCTCTCTAAACTCTCTCCCTGTGGATGTGGGTACCTGGTGCCCATTTGGGCA
This sequence comes from Chitala chitala, assembly GCA_025773905.1. Lineage (NCBI taxonomy): Eukaryota > Metazoa > Chordata > Actinopteri > Osteoglossiformes > Notopteridae > Chitala > Chitala chitala. The sequence goes on along the minus strand of JABJVR010000600.1, from coordinate 12,867 downwards.
CCATCTGAGCGGGATGCCTTCGTAGAGCAACTGACTCCTAAAGTTGGATGAAGCTTCGCCTGAGGGACACCAAAGGCCAATGAGAGCGGCTTCAGCACCAGAAGTAAAGGAGGACTGAATTGTGCTATTTATATCATATTACTAGGAACAATCCAACTCTCTATAAGTATCACTACTCTCTGTAATGTTAGCATGCCCAGGAGGGGCTGGGCAACCAGTAAACCTTGGGCCTCCAGAGGTTTTTTTTTCTCCACACAATGGAGTTTTTGGTTCCTCTCCTCCATTGTTGTCTGGCTTCATTCATTTGTATTAATTCCCTAATGTCTGCTATTTCTTATGTGAAGAGCTGTTAGGCACATTGTTGCTAAAGGCACTATATAAAAATAAACTGAATTGAATAGTAGGTCTTCTAGGTACAGTACTGGAACAGTTTGTATCTTACCTTATGAATAGGAGTTTCTCAGTGTGCTGGGGAAATTTTACATTTTATTCAGTTAGCAGACACTTTTATCCAAAGCGACTTAAATTTCACATACAGATTACAGTGAGTTAGCACTGAGTGTCTTGCTCAAAGACGCACCTGGTGACTGGGCTGGGATTTGAACCGGGAACCTTCTACATCCCAGCCTGATGTTCTACCCATTGAGCCACTAGGCCGCAAAAATTTTACTTTCCTCTGCCCCTCAACCTTGGGGGTTACCCCAAGGCTCAATACTTGGTCCTGTTCTATTTTCTCTGCACTTATTACCTCTAGGTTCTAACATTAGAATGTATAACTTGTCTTTTCATCTTTACGCTGATGATGTTCAGTTATATGTGCCTGTAAAACTCAGAACTTCCAACCCATTACAATCATTGTTCAAATGCTTAAATGAAATTAAACAGTGGCCGGCTCTAAATTTCCTAAACAAAACCAAATCAGAATTTGTCATTTTTGACAGTCCTGGTGTCCATGATCTTCGTGATTTATGAGACTTAGAGAGAGAGACCTAGCACTAGAGAATAAGAACAAGGTCAGAAATCTGGAAGTAATTTTCAAGGACTATTTGCACTTTGACAGCCAAATTAATGCAGTTGTGAGAACATGCTTCTTTCAACTTCACCTGCTAACTAAGGTTAAACATTTTTTCAAGTCAACGAGACATAGAAAAAGCCATTCATGCTCTCACTAGCTCTAAATTAGATTACTGTAATGCCTTATACATAGGTATAAGTCAGTCTGCTTTACATCGGCTACAGTTGGTTCAGAACACGGCCGCTCACTTTCTGAGTAATACCTCAAAGCCAGTCACATTACTTCCATTCTCCATTCTCTTCTTTGGCTGCCAGTTCAATTTGGAATTAAATTCAAAAACTTTTGTTATTCATCTTTAAGGCCCGACTTAACCGTGCTGACCTCGTACACAAATGCAATTCGGGCAGCTCTTTCAGGTCATCTGAGCAATGTTTGTGGGAAATTCCGAGATCAAGATACAAATCCAAGAGTGACTGCCTTTTCTGTGGCCGCAGCCAAACTATGGAACTCCTTACCTGTCAATCTTCATACTGTAAAGGAGTTCTTTCTCTTTAAAGCTAGGTTCACATCTTATTTACTCACTCAAGCTTTTGGTGCCTAGCAGAGGGTCACAACAGGTTTTCTACTCTATAACTCTTATGCTTGTTATGTCTACCTGTGTGTTATTTTATGTTGTATTACTGGTTTTATTCTTTGTTCAGCACCTAGGTTGAACTCTATAGCTGCCATCAGGTGCTATAAAAGTAAAGGTTGATTTAATTTTAATTTGAAATATAAAAATAGATAAAGCATACAAACAGGCCAGAAGTTCTTGTCATTTTCTTCATGTAGTGGTATTACAGTATGTCCATTCACACCCAGAAGGTACATGCCCTCCTGCATTTGTTGAGTTCTGACATTTTTTCACTGCAATTTTAAAAATCAATTTGTGTTTGATAATTCAGTTGCAACAGCACAATGGAGAAGTCATTTATTTTTTCTGTAAACACGGCACAGCCAATGCAGAACTCAATAAATCACCTGGTAACATACAGGGAAATAATTCTGTCTTCCATCTCAATATGTTCAACTACATTCATACAATACTTTATCTTCCTTAGGTTTTCCAAGTAGCTAACTTTTGTGGCATGCTTCTGGGTTAACTACTCTTGTAAACTAAAGACACATATTTACCTTAAATAAACCACTAGTTTCTAGTTTAACTTGCAAAACTGATTTGTGTGTGTGTGTGTGTGTGTGTGTGTGTGTGTGTGTGTGCGCGCGCGTGCATGTGTGCGGCACGTGTGTCAGAGCTGAATAAAAACAACTTTCTCCATACGCGTATCATGAGTTAGGACAAATGTGCAAAGATGACGGGCAAGGTTACTGGCATTAAAAATAAGGGATTAACATCCTTGACCAGTCCCCTGACCCTTCATATCACAGCCCAGCTGGCCCCTGTCTCCAGCTCTGCCCATGTAACACCTGGCAGCCCAGCTGGCCCCCGTCTCCAGGTCTGCCCAAGTAACACCCGGCAGTCCGAGTGGGCCCTATTTCATGAAAACTTCACGACTGAACCCAGATGTGTCAGCAGTAGTAAATTGACTTGAGGGTGCGTTACACACAAGACAGTATCTCAGCAACGGCTCATTGGTAAAACCGCACAAACAGGTATTTCTAAGTAAGTGGAAGACAACCAGCACATTGGCTCAGCATGGCTCCTTACGAGCTCCACATAACTGACACCCATCATGTCAGCATGGCATGTGACACAGCTGATTGTGCAGCTTGAAGGCCTGGTCATTTCTGTACCCACACAAATCTATGGCATCTCATGTGAACCAGCGAGCAAAGCGATGCTCCAACACTATGAGGGAAAGGCAGCACTACAAACATGCTCACCTTGAGGATGGTGATGTTCCAGGTGAAGCTCTCCACGGCCTTCTGCAGCTTCCTGCCCTTGAGCCCATCCTTTGCTGCCAGTGCGTGCAGCTTCTCGTGGAAATCCATCGCTGTGAGGAGAGCATGCGGCATGTCAGATGGTCTCCATCAGTGCACACTGAAGATACTCCATACGCATGTCACGAGTTAGGACAAGAACGCTTTCTCCAAACGTGTGAAGATGAAGGCCAAGGTTACTGGCATGCTGTGATTAGAACTATTAATCACGGTTTTTCGCATGCAAAATTTAGGCCACCTTTTCCTGCCAAAACACTACATTATAAATGCCTGACAGACAGATACTGAGTAATTTGTTATTTGAAACTAGTGTATGAGGAGTCAGTTTTCTTTAGAGGTTAAATTGTTCCAGGGAAGAAGAAAGACAAACAAAGGCATTCTACTTGGCAAGCTTACTTTGCTGAATTAAATAAGTATTCAATCAACCTTACACTGATTAAAGTGATTTTTACCAAATGCTATTTATTTATAGCATCGGAGAAGAATTTCTACACTTTAGCAAATTCCTAGTGTCAGTGTAACCAAAAATGCTGATCATAACAGCTGGAAACAATAACTGGAGTTGCATGGCAACCCATGGTTAGTGTGATTGTGCGTTCCTCATTCAGTTGGGAAATAACCAGTTTTCCAGATAAATTACTATGGATCTGTACTCAGTAATTAAATTCAATATGTATGTAACAAAACGTGTCAGATCAAGGAAAACAAATCTCAGTCAAAGTCATATTTTTAAACAGCATCTAAAAGCAGCGGTCTCCAACCTTTTTTGCACCATGAACCGGTTTTTCACAAACTGGCCTTTGCACGCACAAATAATAAAGAATAAGAGTTTGTTATTTTTTCTGTGGAGCCCAGTACCAAATGATGTATGGTCCAGTACAGGTCAGCAGCCCGGTGGTTGAGGACCACGGTCTTAAAGCATATGAATAAGGTCTCAAAAATTAAAGAACAGAATGTAATGTGTCAGTAAAGTATGCCATTCCAGAAGAGTGTTTAAAATGTAGCTCAGCACCAATTTAACCAGAATCCATACAAAATACATTTCCTTATTCATTACTGAACCAGCTGGAACCCTCATCTAGACCAACAAAACTGGAAAGACAGATTACTGTGTGTCCAGACAGAGAGCTACACCTGGCTAAACTGGCTGATAAAACTACAGAAGTGCTGAGACACAAAAGGTTTTCTTTTCAATTTAATTTATTTCTATACAACAACTTTGACAACCCAGCCACTAGGGTTGCACAGGCCAATGTGTTTAGTGCCAGGCCCAAGTGTGGATAAGCCCCACTGCCTCTTAAAGGACATCTGGTATAAAACCTGTGTCACAGCAGTTAAGTGAATCAAGAACCAAACCTTCATACCAGATGAGTCAGGGCCAGGGTTAGCAATGACTGCCACCAGTGCTGTTGGACAGTACTGGCAGCGGTCAACAGGTCACTGGTGACAACTATGCTACTGCCGTCTGAATGAGGAGAAGGACGGGGGAAAGCATGTTCAGGACAGTGACAGAGGAGGAAAGGTACAAATGTGGAGGTAAGAGCCAGAACTTTGAATCTTGGTACTATTACTGGTAAAGGAAGAGAGCTGGCTGATATAATGTAAAGGAGAAATTAGATAGCACCTTTTGCAACAGAGTTGCCTCAAGGCACTTTACATGAACAATTTATAGTTGTTAAAAAGAATTACAGCTATTACAGGCTGAATTAAAGTTAAAGGAGAGAATCCAGAAACTCCAAGGTTTGGAGGAAAAAAAAAACTCTGGTGGCCCAAGGTTCATTAGCTGTCCTACCCCCGAAGTTATATAAGGCAGGGCACTGTGGGATTTGAACCTGAGAGTGGGGTATTTTAATACCTTATCTACAGCACCTCAGTGCCACTCCACAATGTATACACACAGCATGCTTTTTTCAAACAGAAAAGGAATCTAGTACTGGCAGTTGAACCAGCAGCCAGTCACGGGCCCAGGGTAGAACAGCAGCCAGTCACGGGCCCAGGGTAGAACAGCAGCCAGTCACGGGCCCAAAGTGGAAGAGCAGCCTGTCACGAGCCCAGGGTGGAACAGCAGCCAGTCACGGGCCCAGGGCGGAACAGCAGCCAGTCATGGGCCCAAGGTGGAGTTGCAGCCAATCACGGGCCCAAGGTAGAGTTGCAGCCAGTCACGGGCCCAGGGTAAAACAGCAGCCAGTCATGGGCCTAGCGTAGAACAGCAGCCAGTCATGGGCCCAGGGTGGAGCTGCAGCCAGTCACGGGAGAGCTGCCAGTATGCTGTGTTTTATGATGCAATACACCACAAGGCACTGCTGGGGATTTTACAATCTGGTTCTGAGCCAAATCCTCGCCCTAATGGCCAGCCCATCCTGTGGAGTCCTCCAAAAGTAGAGACGTGAGGTCGTCCTTCTCTTCTTTTGACAGAGGCGTGTTGTGCCTGAGCCAGAGAGGCATAGAGTGTCCTCAGAGCTGTCCAGTCCTTGAACAGTTCAGTAAATTATCTCAAATCCATTGACATTTGGTACACTTTAGAATCACGAGATTAAAACTATAACTTCTAAATTTCAAAAGCAATTTTTCATAATGGAAAGCATGGATGAATAATGCTATGGCACACTTAAAAGTACCAGACAAAATTCTGACACGGCTATATACTGTATATACATGTTATACTGTCACATGGCAAATCTGAATGTGAAGTTAAACAAGGGATAGAGTGGATAGAGTTAGAGGGATGAGGTGATTAAAAGCAGAGGCTATAGAAATGGGCTGCATAGTCTCATGTTACCACAAATGAACACTGCACTGAACCCACAGAACACACATGACCTACAGTCTCATATTCATCTCATGTCTGTAACACATGAGCATATCAACAACAGTGCACACACTGATTCCTGAGATATTAGCAATATGTTTGGCTTACGGGTATTTAATATAAATTGTTCATGTTTTTTTGTTATTTGGAAAGAGACCCCACCCCCACAGTTTATGGAATGTTCATAGAACGTTCTTAGTGTCTTCCATAGCAATGTGTTAACATCAGCAGAAACAGAGAATAAGGCAAGGAAAATGGCTTCCGTATGTTGTTTGAGGAAACTAATTGTGTGAAGCAGATGTTTAGGTTCTGAGTCTCCGTGACTACATAGTGACTACTGCTGAATCATATGTTTGGGACCTGTAGTCAACAGTGTGAAGAAAAGTACGTTCTACCTTGCAGCTGTCCCACCACTTTAGACGCCAGTCACCATAATGAAAAATTGATTGCTCACAAGTTTAGATTTGACTCCTGTTTGTCCCAGCCTGAATGTTTCCAAGTAATAGTGGTGAACTGACAAATATTTATTCCATAGAAAGAAGCAGAAAACAGCAAATGCTTTACAAGAAAATGGCAGAACACTCCCTGTGACGAGTCCCATTTGGATGACACATAGTCACACCCCAGGAGCGATTTACAACTATCAATATACCTAACCTGCATGAGAGAAAACCTATCCATATATGGCAGCCATCCATCTATTCACTCTACTGCCTTATCCAAATCAGGGCTGTGGGAAGCCTGGAGCCCATCCCAGGAGGCACAGGGCAGGGGACACCCTGGGCAGGGTGCCAACCCACCGCAGGGCACATGCACAAAATATGGGCAATTTGGAGACACCAATCAAGGTGGAATCAAGCCCTGGGCCCAGAGGAGCAAGGTGATGGCACTAACCACCAAGCCACCTTTCCAAATATGGCAAAGATATACAAATTAGAAATACACAGTACCAAGGTGCGAACTTCACACTACAAGCCTAAAAATGTGAAGCAATAATGAAGCAGCCCCAAACGTCTTACTGAACGCATTTTGAAAACTGAGTGTTAATGTGCAATACCAAGACCAGAGGTTACAAATGATGCATTTTCCTCAGTACCATGAAATATTTATGTTCATATTTCTTGGCATTTTTCTTTGACACCTTCTGACTACCCACAGGAAACTACATGAGAGGAAGCACATGACCGAAATAAACTGTTCATATAGTCAGTCAGCCAGTCAGTCAGTCATCTTCCAAACCGCTTCATCCTGTTAAGGGTTGCGGGGAAGCCCGGAGCCCATCCCACAACACATAGGGTGCAGGGCAGGGGACTGCCCACTGCAGTTTTCATAGAAATATAAGAGTATTCCTTCATTATGCATGAATGAGACACAGCTTCTCACAGGACTCTCAGCCACACACTCAGAACGAGACGCTGGTTTACAGCAGAGCACTCAAACACGTCCAGTCCTGACAGTCTCACTAAGGGACTTTACATAAAAACTACATAATCTCTGCAAGTCATTTTACATTTACCTGTCAACCTTAGGCAGTTTGCATCATCCATTCATTAGCAACACCCAACAGCCATTCAGACTGATTAAACGTTTGTAGAAAATATTAACTGAAATAAAAGCTCTCTCGTATGTGCCCTGTAGGGTGTGTGGCATTTAGGCCTAAAGGCTTTTAGTGTTTCATTAGAACTCAAAACACATTAAATCTGCATAAGAATTGTATCAAATCTCAGTCTAATAACAAGGCATATCACGCCACCACCAAGCCAACAGTTCAAATGCCTAATTACAACTATTGATATTCAGACATAATCCAGCTGGTAGTCAGTACTGATGTATAGTTAGAAATTCTGCACCCTCCTCTTCTTATATCTACTGTCGTTTCTACATTGTGAAACTTAATTTACCTCTGTATTTGCTCACTATAAAATAAATTGAATAGAGTATAAAGTGCTTATTATGTATATAATGAGCTAAACATCTCAGGAGTAGAGGATAGGATGAAATACCCTGTGTAATCATACTACAATTAGTGTGTAAGGCCAAACCACTTTTAGAACATGGTGAAAGATAGGATGCTGTTGGACCTTCATGTCAGGAGTTTAATTTCCAAAGAGCAGAAATAGTTTAAGCTATGTGATGATTCAAGATCAGCCTTTGGAGCTTGTTAAATATGTGTCGTGCTCCAGCGGCCCTCCCTAAGGGCCTGGACCTCAATTAACTTCCAGCCAAAACCAAGCCATTTTTTTTTCACACACTGAGCCATGTACTAATAATCGCATTCTGATTTAACATAAGATAATACACTGGCAGTCATTAACTTTTAAAATGAATAGCAAAACACAGGAAGTGCACTGTTTCCCATGAAAATTACAGCACATGTTTCTGCTGATTTATGACTAAAGGTTCAGTTATGCATAACCAGAAACTTCTCTGTTTATTGTGTGAAAATTTCCTGTATATCTGCTCACCCAAGCAAGACAAAAAAGTTATTTAAAGAAACTTAAAAGTGTAAGACCTATGGAGGTTTTAAGCAGAATTTACTGAATAATACATGATAACAGGATGGATGATGTTTTGACTCGTGTGTGCTCTCAGAGGTGATTATCAATCAAGTGTAAGACTGAAAGGGTGATTCTCAGCACTCTGATTCTCCGAGGCACGGCCCTGGACCCCAGCCCCGATCTTTCACACCTCACCACTCACCTTTCATCTGCGTCTGCAGGATCTTCTCGCATATGGCTTCAGACCTCTCGACAACTGCCCTGCTGGTCTGGATCATCTAAAAATAAGTGGGAACGAAGCATGATGTATGATCAAAGCCTTCAGTTAGATAAAAAGAACACATACAACACGACACACAAGTACAGACAGCTGAACTGATACGGATAGCAACACTCTGCTGTGTTTCAAATATACTCCTAGGGCAGCATATTCTGCTTAAAGTGACACAGACACCTCCAGCTAGAGACACACTGGTAAACAAAGCATATGCCTAACTGGACAAACATAATTCATATATAAAATACTCAAGATTTCTAGAATACACAGCAAAAGCAAAGCAGGCAGTGTTAATTTAACACTGAGAGTTCTTATCTGACTCCACAATAGTTGGTGTGGATCGATATAAACACTCTCAGTGTTAAAATTACACCCCTAGTGTTTAATTAATACTGCCAGTTTAGTTTTTTTTCTGAGAATGCCTCCCTGCATACATAAATACAATATATGGCGAACAAAGGATTTAATTTACATAGAACAATAGAATACAGATAAATAAAAAATAACATATAAAACGCATCTGAATATTAACCAGCTGTATGTAGTCTTGGGTAATACAAATACATCTGCTTAGCATGCATTCATAAATGTTGATTGGCTTCTACACGTTGGATTTATGAATGCAATTAAAGTAGCACACTTCATACAGACTGCAGAGGGTCCTTCATATCTCAAAGTCTCAGTGAGACTCAATGTCATTAAAACACTTTACCTTTCAGTCACCGACATGATGGCCTCATCTCTATGTCACTATGAAATAACAAGCCTTCATTTCTAAGGGTAACAGTTTAGCTTTTAACTAGAACTCAAGAGCGCTTGGGACCTTTCAAATATGTTCTTACCTAAGCACATAAGCTAAACTAAAGAGCAGCTTAATGGATAAATGTATATGCTGTGGTACAAGTACAGAGTCAAAGAAAAGGGTTATTTTTGAATGTCACTAGCTAAAATGTCCCAGCCTGTACAACCTTCCCCACCTTGTTCTCCTCACCGAGGCTCTCAGTCTGCCCGCCGTTCAACCCCGCACATCAGATAGCCTCTTAAAAGCTCGGTGATTTACGGAGAGCAGCTCATTAGGAGGGGAGAAGGAAGACGCAGTACAGCCAAGGAGACACAATGCTGTCTGCTCACTAGGAGTGAAGAACAAGGACACGGGGCAGCCAAGGAGACATAGCCCTGTCTGCTCACTAGGAAGGGAAAACAAGGATACTGAGGCAGCCAAGGAGAACAGCACTGTTTGGTCATGAGGAGTAGAGAAAGATGACACGATACAGAAAAGGAGACATAGCCCTGTCTGCTCACTAGGAGTGAAGAACAGGGACACAGCACAGCCAAGGAGACACAGCCCTGTCTGCTCACTAGGAGGGGAAAACAAGGACATGGGGCAGCCAAGGAGACACAGCCCTGTCTGCTCACTAGGAGGGGAAAACAAGGACATGGGGCAGCCAAGGAGAACAGCACTGTCTGCTCACTAGGAGGGGAAAACAAGGATATCGGGGCAGCCAAGGAGACACAACGCTGTCTGGTCACTAGGAGGGGAAAACAAGGACATGGGGCAGCCAAGGAGAACAGCACTGTCTGCTCACTAGGAGTGAAGAACAAGGACACGGGGCAGCCAAGGAGACACAACGCTGTCTGCTCACTAGGAGGGGAAAACAAGGACATGGGGCAGCCAAGGAGACACAGCCCTGTCTGCTCACTAGGAAGGGAAAACAAGGACATGGGGCAGCCAAGGAGAACAGCACTGTCTGCTCACTAGGAGGGGAAAACAAGGATATCGGGGCAGCCAAGGAGACACAACGCTGTCTGGTCACTAGGAGGGGAAAACAAGGACATGGGGCAGCCAAGGAGAACAGCACTGTCTGCTCACTAGGAGTGAAGAACAAGGACACGGGGCAGCCAAGGAGACACAACGCTGTCTGCTCACTAGGAGGGGAAAACAAGGACATGGGGCAGCCAAGGAGACACAGCCCTGTCTGCTCACTAGGAAGGGAAAACAAGGACACGGGGCAGCCAAGGAGACACAGCCCTGTCTGCTCACTAGGAGGGGAAAACAAGGATACTGGGGCAGCCAAGGAGAACAGCACTGTCTGGTCATGAGGAGTGGAAAAGGAGGACATGGGGCAGCCAAGGAGACACATCCCTGTCTGCTCCCGAGGAGGGGAAAACAAGGACACAGCACAGCCAAGGAGACACAGCACTGTCTGGTCATGAGGAGTGGAGAAGGAGAACATGGTGCAACCAGAGAGACACAGCACCACCTGCACATTAGGATGGGAGCCTGAGGACATGGCGAAGCCAAGAAGACACAGCACCGTATGCTCATTAGTCGGGGAGAACAAGGACACGGCACAGAAGAGAAGACACAATATTCTTTCAGATGAAATGTAAAACTGTGGTCCTGGCTCTCCATGGTCATTACACCCAAGATCCTAGGTTGTTCTTTGTAAAGAGTAGGGGTGCTCCCTTGTATCCTGGCTAGATTTCCACAGTGGCCTTTATCAGTCATGACCTCCTAATAATCCCCTTGTATAAACTGACTGCATCAATCTCTCCTCCTGACCTATAGCTGGTGTGTGGTGACCTTTCTGGTGCACTACGGCTGCCGCAGATGCTGCAGACTACTGGTGGTGGTGGAGAGTCCCTATTCCAATGTAAAGCACTTGGGGAGTCTTGGAAAACACTACACAAGTGTAAATTTCACTTAATTTCATAACTGCAGCCCAAAGACATCACAGACACATGCCCCAGTGTCGGCTCAGTAGCATAAACTTCAGTGCCTCGCTTTCCCAGGACTGAAGCTGAAAAACAGCTTCAACTTCTAACACCAATCTGCTCTATATCTCACGTATCACTATGTCTGAAATAAGCAGAGGTAAGCGCTACGCACATGCCGTGCTTCAATCAGATTCAAAACAAGTAATGAGATTCTGCTGAAGGTTAATACCCAGTCTATAACAGATATCCTTCTACGAAGCCTAAGGCCCTGATTGCAGTGCTCTGAGCATGAACATGCACAAGACGGCCAGCTCCAGCCGCCTGCCACAGACTTCCTCCAGGGCTAATTCAGTGCCAGTGTGGGTGTACTTTGATTAGTATTGGGTAGAGGCACATTATGAAAACATTACATAAACGACACTCGGTTTGGTGCTGATGTAATAAAGGATCAGGTGTCTTTTCAGAGCTACATGTGAGCCTGATTTAATGTGTAGTCTGCACTGCCCTAGTCTGCACTGCCCATGTGGAGACAGCATTTCAACATGTCGTCCTGCCTTCAAGACATTTTCTCCAAAATTAAGTCACTTTCTAAATAAAAACGGTGGAGATAAAACTTAACCATGTTCCTGTATAAAAGCATACATGCAGATTTGAATTAGTCAGAGCATGTCTGAAACCATAAAAGGGTTTACAAAAACACAGGCTGTGTACAGTACATAGAAAGAACACATTTGTGTCAGTGGTCACTCAGGATATTTACACCTTTGACAGTGGCATACACTATAGTCCTCATAACTGTTTACCAAATCATGCCATACTTGTCATAACTATTTACCAAGTCCTTCCTTGGCAGCTAGAATAAGTCTCAGTGATCCAATAACTACATGATGCAAATTATTAAAGCTTTTTATTTTAATGTTTGTACCATCAGCTAAGTGAGCCTTCTGCAAATTAACCCAATGTTGCACAGCTGCTTTCTGTGAGAGTAAAAATGCAGCAGGTGCTTACAGTGTCATAAGCAGCCATCACCTTCCTCAGCACCTCGGGCAGTGAGCCCTGGGGCTCCAGGGCCGGGTACTGGTCCGTAAGGTTGAAGAGCAGGAGTGGGGTGTGGTCCGCCCCAGTGAAGTGCGACGAGAGGGCCAGGATGCACTGCGTGAAGTTGGCCACCGCTGACAGTCCACACAGCTCCTTGAAGGACACAATGGCGTTCTAGACAGAGACAGCAATACAAGGAAGACAGACAAAAATGTTCCTGTACAAATTGTTTTACTGATGCTCTTATATATATAAGCCCTGCTGTAAGGCACAAGACAAGGGAACACCTGGATGCACAAGTACAGATCCAAGCATACATGATGGGCAATTTGGGAATCACCTATCAACAAAACATTAGACGGTGGGGGAACCTGAACACCCAAAAGAAACCCGCAAAGCACAGGGAAAAACATTCAACTGCACATACACTCGCCGGCCACTTTATTAGGTACACCTGTTCAATTGCTTGGTAGCACAAATTACTAATCAGCCAATCCCATGGCAGCAACTCAATGCATTTAGGCATCTAGATGTGGTGAAGACAACTTGCTGAAGTTCAAACCGAGCATCAGAA
>JABJVR010000599.1:0-58324 GCA_025773905.1 Chitala chitala | reverse complement strand
GTGCTGTCTGTAACTCTATGTTGTCTATAACACTGTGCTGTCTGTAACTCTATGTTGTCTGTGACACTGTGCTGTCTGTAACTCTATGTTGTCTGTGACACTGTGCTGTCTCCCATGTGCTGTCTGTAACTCTATGTTGTCTGTAACACTGTGCTGTCTGTAACTCTATGTTGTCTGTGACACTGTGCTGTCTGTAACTCTATGTTGTCTGTGACACTGTGCTGTCTATAGCACTATCTGTCAGCTCTGACCCTAAGAACCCTGCCTCATTTGTTATGATCACATCACCCTCCATAGGATGAAATGTGATCATACAGTTGACTATATACAGAACTGTTTTTTCCTTAATGGTTGTTAGAATTCTTTGTTTCATCTTTAGTCCGAATTACTTTCTTCTCTTAATTGATCTCTCACTTAATGGAGGCAATTATGCACTTCTCTTAAAGCCCCTCACAAGGCTCTCGTAAAACCAGAGAAGCGGAAATTTAGAGCACGGCTATTACAGATCAGTTTTTTTGCCCTACAAAATTCTATGGACGTGCCATAAAATCGCACCATAAATCAGCCTGTCCAGCATAATGTTTCATCGTGTACTTGTGCAGTCTGGAATGTTTAAAAACCACATTCCACCTATTTTCCTGAACTGTATTCCAGTTCATTTTCCCAACTCCATAGTCCCCTGTCATTACACTCATACCCCAGCTCTGCTCAAGACAAAGTGGACAGGTTATTCCTGTGCTGCTGTGCTGCATGCAACCTTCATATGAAGAGAAATACAGCGCAGCAGATGCTGGAATTGGTGAGGTCGGGTGTCCAGATGGCTAACGTGTCTGTTCCAAACAAAGTTACCAAACATCCTCCAACCGGTGGGCCAGAAGAGACCACAGGGGAGAACAAACCAGCAGCATGTGTTGAAAGTAAATAAAATAATTGAATTTCACTCAGAACTCAATCAAGTTCCAGCTCAGCCTTTTTTTTTGTATTACTCCATGGTGTAGCTCCATGTCCCTGTAGAATATGTTTTTTTTTTTTGTCATATAAAAGCTAACGCATTTTTGACTGTATCTCTACATTCTTATGGACTGTGCTCCGTATCTGTACACACATCAACTGGTCCATGCTGCCCCCACAACCTCCTACAATAGGAGTCTAACACACATAGAAGTAAAACACCTGTGAAACAGCCAGTTAAACGTTGGCTATCACTGTTAAAAAGGGAGTGAAAGAAGACCAAAACAATATATAACATTCAATTCTTGCTTTTGCACCCTGCGGTTGACCTAATCCTTGACTGAGCTCTTGTATTATGTAAACTGTCATTATTAAACGTGTGTGCTTGGATGCGGCTGGATGTATGCATTACATGCATTATTTAGTGTTGCACTGTGTAATGCTCCTCATGGGCTTAGCGGCTCATTGCTCCCTCCACAATGGAGGGATCACCAACGCTTGCTGACTTTTACAAATGTCAGCTCTACCTTCTCGACTCTAGCAGCTGCCTGTAACAGCTAAGTGAGGAGGCTCTCCACCTGTGCCTCTTCCTTTAGCAGGGGCTGAAGACAGAACAGAGTTTTTAAAATGTTATTTAAAAGGATGCACAACCATTGATATCTGAAATGCGTCACCTCACTGTGCTCCAAAACTACTGAGTCTCCAGATGCTCTTCACAAAAATAACACACTTTCCTCCACACTGTGATTCAGATGCAGGATGTTCGTGTGTTGTTAATGAACGATTTTCAATTAGCTAAGAGACAAGCCCTATTTGCGTTGCAGAAGAACATTTTCATCAGCCCAACTCATCATGCACTTACTCTCATACTAAGTACAAAGATTGCCTAGGGCTGTCACTCTCAGCTCTAAATATGCCTGCTCAGGTGGTCCATAATGCTCTGCAATTGGAGAGACCCTCGGTCACATGGTTTTCATTACATGATGATCTTCATGAAGGTTACTGGATGGGGACCACTCCGATCAGTGCCAGCCAGCAGCAAACATGAAGGAGGCCTGGGCCAGACGTGATCTGTTCTCTGGGTGCTGCCAAGCTGAATCTGCCACCAGAGCTGCCAAGCACCAGATGAGCCCCGCTTCTGCTCTCTGTGCCAAAGAATTTTCTGCTGCAGACTAGACACCTCCATGCACTTAAGTGGCAAAAGGAATCTCTGATTCGCCCAGTCAGTGGGGTGACTAGAGGACAGCAATGAACACGGGGCCTTTCTACACACTCGTATTGTGTGGTGCTCTTATTAATGTTTATCTTTTAGCTCTCCTCTTAAGACAGTTTCAACACGTGTGATATAACTGTCAATTTTGTACAATCAATCAATATGGCTGACACTTGACTTTGGACATACAACCTTTTTGAATACAAACCTCTATTGCTTAACTACAGAGCTATAGTACCTCCCATGCCTTCATAACACAGAAAGTACAATTTTTTTGCAGCATCCTAGCAGACAAGGACCCAAAGAAAGGGTCACAGTAGCTTGTGGTCAATCATGTTATCAAATAAAAATAAAACAGGAACCGGTGCCTGTAGAATTTATTGATTTGTTACACTTGGAATAGGTTGGCAACACTTACCTTGAGACTGCCCTCACTCTTTTGGTGTCATTTGGCTGTCCTTCCATTCTGGCTATGAATATATACATGGTGTTTACATTTTATGATAAACGTTTCTATTTTCTTTCACACGTGACACTGCGATAATGTGCAGGTCAGACTTGGAAAGCGCTGTGCTCTCTGTGGTTCAGGTAATAAGACCGAAGGTGTGTTTACAAGCTGCTGCAGGCTTTTCCAAGAATCCAATTCTGTGAAGAAGAGTTAGTGTGCAGCTCACTCCTGGGGGGGGGGGGTCACAAGCTCTAGTGGACCCTCAGAATCCCATTTAGACAGAAGTCTCCCCAAGGGCACACCTGCAGAGGGTGCAAGCTGGAGGTCACATGGTGAAAATGGAGGCCCAACTGAAGAGATGAGCTACCTTTCAAAGACGTGGGTATCTGTGATGACATCGTAGAAAATCTGTAGGAAGCTGAACATGGTATAAGGCATGCAGTTAAAACCCTCTACTGCACAGGACCGATAAAACCTGATCACCGTGACTCATCACTGGAACCTCTGGTGTTCACGTCTCCCCCGCCTGAGGGAAAGTCTAAAGATAGAAGGTCTAATTTATCTCATTCCTGCCCTTAAACAGTTATTATCTAAGAGAATTCTCATGGCCAAACTTCAAACATCATTTGTGCCTTGTGCTCAAGACACATACTATGAATGAATGATTGAACAACAGATTAAAGACGAAGGAATATTATGTGTCATCAGCCCCTAATTTACCTTTCAATAGAGCTATTCTTCAACATAACAATAAGAACTTCATAATAAATTGTGCACTTTGCTAATCTGAAAATTTTACAGACAGAAGATTCTGGTGTAGTAGAAATGTTCTCCACATCCATAAACATGGAAGAATATTTATAATATGAAGCAGAAGTGTTTTATTAAGTGTTGGTTGTGATGTAAAATTGTAAAACTAATCATTTAAATTTACATGCATTGTATGTACAAACAATTTTCAGATAATTTCCCAGGTGCATTAACAGAGCTTGCTTAGGGAGAATCAAAGAATACTGAAGAAATATTAAATTCATAAGATTCCAAGGAACAAAAAATTATTTTATGTTTGAAGTTCAGATATGATAATCCTTCAAGAACTTAAAATTTAGCGGTATTTGTTTTCTGGTATTTATTTTTTGTTTTTTACATTTAGAGATTGCTTTTCAGCTGAAACCCTTTTACAGTGTCACAAATGTGCACAAATTTCCACACCAGAAAAGAGGAGTTCTACAGTGTGAACAGTACCAGGTAGCAGGCGGCCCACTCTGTGTCCTGCCCACCCCTCCCCCGACGTTTAAAATTCCACTCATGGCTGGTCCTAACACAAGGGCCCGCGCTGGTGTGACTCCAGCTCTCTCATCTTCATTCCCACTCCATAATGAACCCTCCCTCCCTCTGCGAGTGACACCTGGGGTCCTTGTAGTGTTTCCGGCACCTTCTTCTCTCGCTTTCACATTATGCACCTTTGGCTTCCTTCTTGTCCCCCCTGGCGTCACCCTCCGTCCGTTGGGTGACAAAGGTACCAAGGGGTGGGGAGCTGCTGGAACGTTCTGGAGAAGATACAGGCTCTCTTGGAGGATTTTACTGCATGTTCTGTTAAGCACACAATCTATGACCTGTATCTCTGCTAACCTCAGGGCTAGAGGATGAGGCGATAATGAATTTAGTTCACAACATTTGCCAGTGTTCCATAATGTTCTGTATGCAGAGCAGCTAATGGTTGGTGACAACTACTATTTCGGTGACCTGGCAACGAAACCTCAACCTTGAATATGTATTACTAAAAGCACTGAGAACAGCTTCCATGATTTATTGCAATGGGATTTCTTACCGAGTGCCTTTTAAAAATGTTACACCATAAATACGTGCAAAGAGTTTGCAATTTAACATCAGCCCGAATTCAATCAATGCTTTATGATTCTTTTAAATAAATAACTAGGTAGCAAATAATTTGTCCCTTTATGAATGTTGGAGGCTGTATTCTGCTGAGATTATACATAATACGTGTGAAGAGGTGAGTTTATGATTCCATTGTACTTTTTTTTCCATACCACATTTTCACTTCCAATCTGCCCTACGACAAGACAAGGCCAGACAGTGCTGTTGCCTTTCCTTCCACGGGGACACAGGCTGCCAGGGTTTTTGAGACACTTTCTTTTATCACTGCTTTATCTGTGGAGATCGGTAACTGAGACACTTTTTTGCAAGCAATGAACCCCACTTCTCCTCTTTCTCCATGCATGCTTATTTTCATTAAACCATTCTTTCATTCATTAAAGAACATAAATCTATAACATCAATAATGTCACTGTACCCTAGAGACTTTTAGCATAATACTGCATCCTGTTCTTTTGTTTTATTAAACATTTTTTGTGTATATATTACTAATAAACCCTGAACAGAATAATTTTTTAGTATTCTACATCAAGGACGAAATGGAACCTTTACTGCACAAATTGTACTTGTTTGGTTAACATGAAGAATTGCTGTTGCTTTCATTGTATGTTATTAATGTCCACGTGTTTTTTGCACAGAAAGTGCTCATAAACTTTGACATGTTTGATCCAGCACAAAACTGAAAGCCCTGATAGAACCACAGTAAAATTACTTAATTGACATTTAAATTCTTAAAGGGCTCATATCCAAACTAATTAAATTAGGGATTAGTCATAAAAAAGCTTGCAGCTGGGGAGAATGGGGCATTTTTATTTTTTGAATGATAACATCCTGTCATTTGAAGAGAACATCATGTACAAGAAAAATAACTATGAGCAGAATTTATTGGTATTATTCGGCACTTGTAATTGTGTCGCTTGGCTGCACTAATTGGAAACTGAACTTGTGGTCTTCTGAGCATGAAGAAGCGTGGCTATCTTTTTGGAGGGTAGCCTTCCTACTTTGTGCTCACTATTAGCATATGACTTACTGTTGAGAGATTTTAAGTTATGGATAAATTCCCTTTCAAGGGCCCATCATGCATGTACTGTATGCAGATGCATTGAAAAGGATTATTAAAGACATTTACGCCTTACTATTTTACTCATTCTAAGACTAATCAGAACACTCCCTCAGGACAAAAGCACACAGTCCAAAAGGAAATTTATCACATCCTCAGCAGACTGAGAAGTACATGCAAGCTACAGAGCTAAGCAAATTCCCAGGCCTTAAACCCCACAAAATATTCTTGCTTACATTTGTGAAAGGAACTGCAGTCTTCCATGCTACAATCAGGAGTGATCACCTTACTAATTAAGTAAAGACCATAAGAAGCCTAAACCTTGTACAGCTACACTTCCCATTGATGCTCACAGTCTAACCATACCCTGGGGTTAAAAAGACATAAAAATTCTTCTCCCCACTGAGCCCTCCTCTCTTTCTTGAGCATGCATACACTCGCTCATGCCATTGCAAATTTCTTGGCACCAGCGCTTTAATTTTCACAGAAGGCAATTCACCGGGAGACATACGGATTGCGAAAGGAACGGATGCAGGAGGAGGGCTCAGAGAGGGAGGGAGGAGGGGGGGGTTCTTTTTTGAACATCTTTCATGGTAATCAAAGATCCTCCTCTAACAGCAAGGCAGCATGAAAAAAAGCAGTCACAAATGAAGATTCTGCCTGTACAAACCAGCTGTCCTTATCCTTGGTTGCTACGGTAATCATTCATGAGCTCCTTGCTAGCTGTATCTTTTCTGTAGCGACTGTATGTCTTTTGCCAGGAAATTTTTCATCCTAAAATTATACAGTATATTAAAACACATATACCACCTTGATGAAAAACACAGACGTTTTATGGACTCACCTTGCTGCCAACGTCCTACGTTCTTTATTTTTTATTCCACATCGTTCCAATGATAACCTTTGTTGTAAAAGTAAAAGTGAGGCAGACAGGGTGCATATGTAGAGAAAACACAATGAAGGGTGTTCTATTTACTCAGCATGATCCCTCTTGAAGACTGTAACAGGGGAGTCTCATTCTCACAGCAGGATGCTAAAAGCACACATGAATTAGAGTTAATTGGTGAATGTAACTCCAAACGGAAAAGCAAGCCTCTCTTCCAAGATCACAAACCGTGAAGACTGATGCTACACAACAGAACCTGCAATAGTTTCTACGGTAGTTTGGTAAAATACAAGAAAAATATATCCACTTGGCACCTTAAAGAGTATTGTTAATCAGTATAGCTTAAATATAACCACAAACCATATGGTGTCCTAACTAAGCATTTTACTGATAATGTCTATATTTGCTCAGTTTTATGTTTATTAAGTAAACATGGAACAGGGATGCCTGTGGTGGCTTGGCACCCCGCCCAGGGTGTCCCCTGCCCTGTGCCCCGTGCTTCCTGGGATGAGCTCCAGCCTTCCCACAACTCTGAATTGGATAAAGCAGCAAAGCGAATGAATGGATGGATGGATGGATGGAAACAGGAATTCAAAAATGTAGAAAACACTACATTTCTTGTGTACGAACCACAGTTTCTCCATTCAGTTTATGATGAATAAAAGACTCTTTATAGACATTTATAGCTTTATTTATAATTGGTCAACTCTGAGTCTTTTTATATCTGCTATTGTCACTCCAGCAAAAAAGCTGTGCATTTAGCAACTGTGATGTTTGTTTGTGTTACACAGATAAATGTATTTGAAGGAACAAGAAAAAATGGCTTTTATTTTGTGTCAAATTCCCTGGAACAGTCTATCAATTTCAGATTTAGTGTGAAAGAAAAGGTATTCCAGACACACACTATCCCTACAGCATCACTTATACACATAGATAAGAATCCCATTTGTCATCTGTCTGACATTTCACCACTATTTCTGCAGAATCCACTGTGACTATGGGGAAATCCAATCACTTCACACAATGTAAATTCAGCCAATGGGTGGCCAAATCCCCTCTCCCACTGTGAACCTAGGAAGCGAAAACACGTCGCTAAGCTACAGAAATCACTGGAGTCTGTCATTCAAGACAAGTCCTGGAAAGCTGCGGATCGGCACCAGCAAAGCACTGTTCCTCTGGCACAGGCAGTGAAAGCCATTCCATACTGCAGAGGAATTATAGCATCACATTCCGTGCCTAGAGAGGCTTCCACTATAATGAGCCCTCCCAGCATTGATATATGCTAATAGTAAATTCATCTTATAACACATTTTAAAATTGCTATTGAATAAGAGGATAATAGTTGCAATTTTTGCTGAGAAGTTGGACTTGAAACATATAGGTCACCATTATCCTCTCTAATGAATTTTTTTATGTGATAAATATAATTTCCATATTTACCAACGTGCCATTTTGTGTTCACTGGTAAAGCCTGGAAAAATATTTCTCTTTAAATGATTTGTGTAAATCATTTATCACGTGTAGAAATTAACTACACTATGACTTGGAAATTATGCATATCTGTAGCACATTCACATGAGACACACACTCTCTCACGTGTTGTATTTGAATTACTGGTTGCATTGGCCATTTACAGTGGTACTTGTATGTGCACCCCTCTAGCAATTCAGAGTTTAATTCTAAAAGTCTTATTTATTAAATATAACCAGTTTTTTATATGATATAACGCATCTATGTTTAACAATTCCATATACTTGTTAAGATAAATAAACAAACTCCATGATGCATTGGTTAAATCATGTATGTAAAGTGAACCAAGTGGGACGTAACTGGATGTTTAATTAACCAATCAAATGGAGCAATTGAATGAGAGCTGTTTAGAAAATTTTGGGTAACACTGATTGAGACGGTCAGTTTCAGGTCAGTTTCATCTTTCTGAAGTTTCATCATCTTTCTGAAATGTACCCACACAATTGAACAATCCTGAGAGGAAAGAAGATCTCAGAGGACGCGGCCTGGGGGAAGATATAAAACCAAAGGATCTGAGCTCCATCTGTCCACTATGAGACATATAATCTACAGCTGGAGAGCATTCAACATGACTGCAATTCTGCCTAGAAGTGGATTCCCTTCAAAAAACATCCCCAAGAAACACAAGGAAGATAATAAATCAGATGAAAAGCAACCCTACCATTACATGTAGAGATTTTCTGACCTCTCTTACTGTAACGGAGGTACATGTGAAGAATGAGTCCAAAATGAAACTGCATGTGGTCACAGTTAAAACCGCCATGTTAGGCAACAGCCAATACCACCAGAAGAACCTTCTCCCAACACAGAAACATGGTGGTGTGAATGTGAAGATCTGGGGCTGCTTTAATTATTCAGGACATGGATTACGCAACATAATTAAGGGAACCATGAATTATCAGGCCTGTCAAGAAATTCTTAAACAGAAAGTCATGCCATCAGCCATGGAGTTGAACCTGGACTGAAAAGTGGTCTTGCAACAAAATGATGACCCCAAGCATTCCAGCAAAACAATCAATGAATGGCTGAACAAAAAAAGATGTGTGGTGTGGATTGGCCACATCAGTGCCTAGCCCTGAATGTGATCAAAGCACTGTGGCTGCACCTGAAGTGGTCAGTTAATGCTGGACGCCCCTCCAACCTCACTCAACTAGCTATGTTCTGCATGGAGGAGTGAGCCAAAATTCCCTGAAGCATATGTGAGAGACTGACTAGTCACTATAGAATATGTTTGGTTGAAGTAATAGCTGCTTAAGGAAGAGCCACAAGCTAAGGGGTTTGCACATTTTTGAAATCAGAGGTTTTGTTAAATCAAAAATCTGTTAAATAATCAAATGTGTTTTTGTGTTTATTATTTGGAATGTCTGTTACTAATTTGGGTTTAGCTGAACATTAAATAAGGTTATATTAATTTTTTTTTTAACAAAAAAATCATAAAGAAATAATCTGTAGGGTTGGCAAACTTTCAAGCCGCACTGTGTCTGGTTTTTTGATGGGGCAAAACCTGGACAACCAACCTGCACTATAAGCCATAAATAACCTAAACTAGCAAAGTGAGACTGTCTGAGGAACAAGACGGGCACGCGGTGCGAGGCAGCCCGGCGTGCACACGCCAAGCACACATACACTGGAGAACAATAACTTATCTCCTGTAATGAAGGGCACAGAACAGGAAAGGGACAGCGCAGTACTAGTGCAGGAAACCTGCAGCCTGTGCAGCCGGCCGTGTTCAGCACTGTGGGCGGTGCCCGGATGCTTGCCACAGACCCTGGGATGGGCACGTCGGCGCTGAAACCCAGCTGTGGCATGGTGTGTGTATGTACCTGCCACGATCGCAACATCGAAAAAACAAACCAAAGTGAACGGCCTTAACAAACCAAGAGAACCTTATTTCTTTAAACTGATTTAAATATCGTATGAATAGAAACTGTGAAAATCCTGTATCATTTTGTCATAAAGTGTGCAATGTAAGGTATACAAGGGCCTATGCAAATCCTTATGGCTTCAAAAACGTATCATTTGTGCGTCTGAAGGGAATTAACTATGAATTTAAGGACTTAGTGGAAATACTCGAGGGGTTCATTTATATTCACTGCACTGCTGTCTGTCTGGAGGACAACTTGTCATCTTTTCATGAGGACTTGGAGGGAAAAAAAATCTGCATAAGAGGAGGGCCTGTGTCATTTCAAACTGGGATTGGACTGATAGCGGAAACGCAGTGAATTACATTGTGCTGCGCGTCGGAACATCAGCGGTGGCAATCTGAAACCCTGGAAGCCAAAGTCTGCTGGAAATGAAAAGAAGGAACCTTTTAATCGGAAGTGAATGCGCTGAGGCCCAGTGAGAGGGACCCTGGGCAACGGGGCCAAATCGGGTCTCGTTCAGAAGGGTGATATTACATACCTGGTAATGTTATGTAACGCTATGCTGCTTAGTCAAAAAGTGTGCCACAAAAAAATAAGAAAACCTAGAAGGACATAGGATCCTAAGCAAATAATAATAATAATAATAATAATAGCAGCATATAGTAGTCAAAGTGGTGAATCCCAGGAAGGAACTGTAAGAGTGACAGAAGTGAGAGAGGCCACAGGCAGTGTGCATGTCCAAGGCTGAAGCCTTATTGGCCGTGAGTGGCTCCCTCTGTGCGGGGCACCTATTACATGGCTGTCCCTGCTGATTAAGGAGCCAGGAGAGCACAGGCCATGGGCACGCTCAGGACTCCCCCGTCAGCCACACTGCTCCTGCATAGCAACGCGGCTGACCTTGTCAGCACCATGAGCCATCACCCCCCCCCCCCCAGCACAGTGCAGCACACTGCATACAGAGAAGCCCAGGTGTTGGGTACCATCACGCTCCACATTAGTCACAGCTAATGGGAATGAATTCCCTTTAATTGGAGCCACCATTTTGTTATAATTGCCCTAAATGTAATTTGTGGGGTTAAACTGAACGCACTGGTTAGGGTGTCTAGACGGCAGCTGAATGGAGAATGAGATCCAGGTGGATGACCTGTCCTGACTCATCTCTTCTTACACATTCGTGATCCTCAGGGCCAGCGTTGTTACTGACAGGACAGTGACATCAGGGATTTAACAGTAAAAATGATCCTATCAAATGGTGATCTCAAATCCACCATTTCCATAAAATACCCATTTCAAGTACGTTTCCGCTGCACACTTAATTATACAAATGCTTAAATAATTAATCATTGGAAAACAAATGCTATTGTCATGTTAAGCTTTTTGTACTTGATTGAACACACAGTTTAAAGTGGACAAAACTATTACGTCAATATTATGTAAATCGATTGCATAAAAACTTAGAGTCCTGTAAATTATATTATTACATCTATATTATTGTGCCTCAGAGGTAAAATTATTTGCTTCCTCTGGGACATGCATAAAAGGTGCCATAAACATGACATGAACATATTCCATTTGGCCACACTGAGAAATTCATAATCATGGTCTGTCCTTTCTAGAACCATCCACTTGCCAAAGCAACACTTAATGGTACAATAGCACACAGAACACATGCACACGTAACACACCCCCAGCGTTCTTTCTCCTCAGTGCATGCCAGAGGGCACCCCAGAGGTAACAGGAATGCATGTCCAGACAACAGATTTTATCCCCCAGGTGAGCCCTTCAGCTCCACGCGGCCTGACCTCTGCTGATAAGGGAGGCGTCAGGTTCTCATCCAAGTGCAAAACACTTATCCAGGCCCAACAGTTCCAATGCGGGCAATGTTAAACCGCCACAGAGCAAGAACAAGTTAAATACAAAAGCATACAAATGTGATGCATAAGGTGATCAGGCACAGAGTTAATTTTTGTCCTAAGGCTAGACATTACTGATCTGAAAGCAACTTCTTAATGCATTTTAATTGGTAGTGTTTGACTTTTGATATTTTTCTTTCAAAAGCTCTTGAATGTGAGCCAGAGGGCCTGAGCAAATGAAACATAATGGACTCCTTCCCAGCAGCTTTTCAGTACGTAGCAGTACTCAGGTCCTGCCTTGTGTCCTTTGCTCAGAGCACTCTGACCTTGCCTCAGTCAAAAAGTGCCTCAAACAGGCAGTAAGGAGCGAGCGGTGAGTTTGAGCTCCCTGACAGTGGGGCTTTAAGCAACCGCACATTTGCACAACAGTGACCTGCAAAAAATGCACGGGAGGGAACTGACCTGGGGCCATGCGAAAGGAAGCCGCTTTGGTTTCAAATAAGACTCTGCTGTTACTTTCTTTGCAGGTTTAAATTTAACATTCTGGTCCATTTTCTTTCACCTGGAAGCTGGTGACTTCACTAGAAGCAACTCGGGCTGATACGGTAAAGCGCCACGCTGAAGGTGCTGGTATGGAAGTCAAAGCACCAAGCAGGAATGGAAAGTCTCACTGTCACAATCTCGGCAGCATACAGGACTGGGATATAAAACACACAAACTATAGACACAAGTCCACTGCTCCTGAAACTAATGAAACTTTTTTTTACCCGCCACCCCCCTCCGACCTCAGCAAATGACATCACCATTGTAATGGACATTAACAGGCTGCATAAACTGTGACAGGCCTGCCCTTTGTTCAGCAGTGACTGGATATCAGCCACTAGCTTTGCAGCAGTACTTTATCACCCTTGTTTCCTCTTGAGGCACTGAGGTGCTGTGTAAGCCTTATAACTTCTCACACCACTCTCATTATTCCGGCTGGCATGTTTAGATGCACAATTACTGGCTGGGTTATATGAACTGTAAGGGAGTGTAACGGAATGTGTTTGCAGTTAGTTCTCTATAAGGTGGCTTCACTAAGCTGACTTTACAGTGGGGGGTATCAGGGAGGGGATGAAGACAGCCCATCTGAACAGTCCATGCCAAGCGAGATGTTCTTCTACCTTGCCAGAGCAGAGATGCAGCTAATTTCAGTTGTTTCACTCAATCTCCTCTCGGCTAGCAGACCCTTACGGTGCTGACAGAAAGTAGTAAAATAACATCTACTTGTCTTTTTCAAATAGTGTGAGCTTCTCTTTTTGTGCTTAGACCTCTGGTTGAACAGGTCAGAACAGGGGATCACAGCAGAAGGCAATAGCGCCGCGGCAACGTCAAGCCTTCACTATTGATTATGTTCAGTCAGTATCTAATACAGAATGGCTGCGAGGGCAAACAGCATGACAATCATACGTACCTGATCAAACATATGCCTTTGTCGGTGTTTAAAGTAAACACAGGTAGCTATGAATGCGCTCATATTAAACAGCAAAAATTATACTGAGAAAAGGTGTTATTCCAATGCTAAGCAGTGTCCACATATGCAATACATGTCCCCGAACTCAAAAAAAAAAGCACTGAAAAACAGCTTTCTCACAGTCAACAACTTAGTCATCATCTCATCAACAGGAAATCAGAGCTAGAATTTTTGATTGGCTCATAAAGTGCATGTGAATAGGCAGTATCTTATGCAGGATTACTGTGAAAACAGCGACGGCGCTGTATCTATGATGATGAGCGACACACTCTCCTTCTGTCTGTTTATTGGTTCTGATTTCACCTATTTATGTCACATTCCTGGAGCCTACAAGCAACACATCTGTGCATCTAATCCAACCAAACACAAAGAAACCAACAGCAAGAATTTTAGTGAAAGCATATGAAAGTAATGTAGGCAATAAATCATCTATTGCATATTTAGAAAACCTAGAAAATCATTATAATTGGTATGGATACTTAAATTTTTCTGAAGTTATATAGTTTTTAAAACGTTATTATGCACACTCAAAAATTAAAAGTTAAGAAAATTAACAAATTATAAACTCTATGAGTTATCATATGCTTTGCAATAATCCCTTTGTAGAGTTTCTCATATCCTGCAACACAGAACAGACCAGTCTTGTATCTCTTCAGTATGATAATAGCATCACTGGTACACAGTTACACTGAGATAAAAATGGCTGCCTCTCACCTTTCAAGCCCTTCTCTCTTCAGTGCCTTTTATAACAGTGCACAATGCATCTACAGGTAAAGGTGAGTCTGAGACAATAATGGATGGTCACAGGACCTCAGCATCTACATGAAAAAATAAATAATCAGAATCCACTGTTTGCAGATGTAAGTGAATAAAATACAAATGACTGTCCCCCATAATGAAGGCAGTGGACCATATTGTGCAAACGCTCCACTCCTTAATGATTTAATTAAGAAGCTCACTGCAATCAGAAAAGAAGACTCCAGCACTGGAATGACTGAGTGACATGCCAAAAACAAAGTTCAGATGCAGAGCTAATTGCTCTTGTGGAAACAGATGTGTCTTTTTTTATCCCGTTTTGGCAGGTTGTTGCATTTTTAAATTGGAAGTGCTGCAAGGCACACCAAATGTTGTTCAAAGCAAACGTTCTGCCAAGATGACAGCACCAGCAGATCACTTGAGCATCTACACTGCATCTTTTTTGTTTCAAATGTACCCATTCTTAAACAGGTTTTTTTATTATTATTTAGCAGGAATGATTTCTCATAGCTGTCAAAGCGATGAAAGAATTTAAAGCATCAAAGTGATGCAGAAGACCTCTGGGTAACCTGTCCATCTGGGGCAGTGCTACTTTTTGGCTCATGCAATGTTCTGTTGTTCCAGCTTGTAACAGACCCACTGTTTAGCAGCCCTATAAACATTCAGGTCACAAAGCAGCCTCCTGTCAGAAAGAAGCACAAAGAAGGGCAGCTCATTTATGCTGTCAGGTAGCAAGTTAGCTTGTGATTTGGAGAGAGGAACTGCAGAACTAAATCTGCTTCCTGAAGAGAAATCACTCCGTGTCTAAGCAAATAGGGTGATTAACGGTCATCCTCATCTGGACGATCTGACTGTAGACTGTAAACCGTGAAATGTATAAAACCACCCCATAAATGAGGCTTAATTTACCTCCCCATGCCAGTTAACAGTTGGAAAGCACACACAAACACACACATACACACATGCTCCCATGCAAATATGAGTATGTACACACATACATTCAAATTCACTATCATAGATCAATATATTGTGCAGCATCTTCAGGGTTTGGTGCAAGCTCAGGCAGCTGGTGCACAATTAATCCCCGCTGTCGTAAACAAGCCAAATCACAAATTATGACTGCTGCTGTCATATTAGAAAAATAAAGGGCAAAGAAGCTGATGGATATGCCCTAGGCAACATTGCCAATCCGACAGCCCCACTGGTAATTTTCACAAGAGCTCAGTTCCATCAGGCTTCGTAATTCAGCCTTATTGATTATCCGCAGAAGGTCGCACGTCACGGCGAGGCCTCAGCTGAAGCCTGCCTCCTCTCAGTGGCAAGCTAGCACTTTTCTCAAAACAAAGACTTCCCCCCTCACCCATCTTCCAACAGAAGATGAAAATCCTGGGCGCCCAAAGGAAAGCCGGGGTCAACCCCAGACTGCGAGCTCCTTTGTTTTCTGCACGGACCGAAGATGTCACGGCAACCACGGAGGTGAGGCACCGAGTCAATAAGCATGCAAAGGGAAAATTGGCACAGTTCACCGCCCACTGTCTGCTGCGTTTTCTGTGATGCTTCATTTCAGTTAGAGGCAAAGTTTCTGCACTGCATCTGCCGGCAATCCACTTGAGACTCTATTTTGCATAGCTGAGCTGAGAAGGCCTATAAAATTCTACTGATTGGTGTAATAAATCACAGACAGAGGTACTGTCATTTTCACCATCCCAGGGAAAAGGCACCATGCATCCTACAACACAAGCCATTGGTTTGGTGTGAAGTGAGAAAATGTTAATTCTGTTTTGTCATATTATGCTAATAGACTTTTAATTCCCACATTCATTGTTTAGAATTCCATATCTCATGAGGTAAAGCTTGCTTTGCTGAATATAGCAGTTTGCAGGTCTTCTTTTTTTCATTGTTCTTGGTTCCACTTTTAAATCCCTTTGGGTCGACGGTAGTTTACATTACTGTATACTAGATAATAGTAATAGATAATAGATATTACAGGAATTGATATTTTTTTACAGATTAATTGTGATCGAAACGTAAACAGTGAGCCTTAAAAACTATCAATACATTGAAGAAGACAACAATATTTTAGTATGGATGACAAAAGGGTCAAATATGTGCAAATGTAATAAAAAGTCCACTGATCTAGTGCAATCCAGTCCACAAACTCTGTGGCATACGGTCCATATCCATAGCAACGTGACAGTAAATCAAGCAAGGATCAGTTAACAAAGAATCAGATCATCAGCAAAGAACATGAAGCCACGCATATTTTCTTTTATGAAGCATTACATTTTTAAAACTAGTTTATATCACCAATGAAAACCGATTAGTAATGTAAGTATGAATCGAAAAACAAATCCGCCGTACTTGATTTTTCTTCAAATGCCTTTGTTCATATGTAAATGGAGGGAAAAGTCTGACATTACCTATTACTTATTAAAATACTTGTAAGTTTCCGAAGCATGTAAATTATATAAATTATTATTACAACCTAAAAATAACGGCGCAAGTTTGCCTGGAAAAATACTATGGGCTAAAATGTGAAAATAAGTAAACGCTGTTTTACTATTTTTAATATAAAACGAAAAAAAAAAATCACTTTTGACAGTACGCCACTGCCATCTACGGGTTAATTGGATGACAATGTAGTGTAACCTAAAAAAGTGAATTACCCAAAGCAATAGAAAATTCTTAATGAAAACGTAATAACGCAATTCAGTGGAAAGTTTAATTATAACCATGCATATTATTTGTATTTGTGTTTCTTCGTCGATTTTCTTTTGCATTCGGGTAATCTCCAAAAACCAACAATATGGTCCCTAACTCCTGTCGTAAAGTAAGCGCGTCTCTTTTATCCGAATACGGCAATTAGCTACAAGCTACGTTCACGATGACGTCAACTTCGCTGATTTCTAATGAAACATTGATCAGGTATAAAATATGCGTTTATTCTTTAAGTGTTATACTGTCTCATTCAGTATTAAATGACGGCATAAAACGTCAAAGAAACGTTATCGGCTAGAGAATTGTAATCTTAAACATGCTTTTACTTATATAATTTTCTAGTAAAATCACTTCTGGTTTTGTGCAGAGTGAGCTCCGTTTTGAACAGAGATGTCAAACAATTTGGAAAGAAGTATATGTTTGATTCTAATGAAGAGACGTGTTGGAACTCCGACCAGGTACTACACAGTGGGAAAAAAATGTAAATTTGGAATGATTTCGTTAGCTATTATTCTCTGTATGTTGTTTATGGTTTCAGAGGCTTATGTATTTCACTGATACAGTTAAACATAATTTTTGTTGATTTAGGGCGATTATCAGTGGGTATTACTGGAATTCCCTAAACCTGCCAAAGTTTCTACAGTGAATTTGCAATTTCAAGGAGGATTTTCGGGGAAAACCTGTCGGTTGGAAGGTAAAGTCTGGGCAATCATAACTGTCGAAATGTTACATTTTACGTTAAGACAGTGACGGTTACTGACAATATTAAGGCGAAACCGGTTTAGATCTTTCAAAATAATTTGACTGTTGTCAAAGTATAAAGAATGCTGCTAATAAATTAAGAAAACTTTAAAATTTCACACACAGAATCCATATATAAACAGTTCCACGACTGTAGAATTTAAAAACTCATCCAATTAAAAATAATCATGTTCAAAAGTACATATGTATATAGTCTCTCTCTCTCACACACAGAGCAAAGCATTGTAACTCCTTAATTGGATCCTGACATACCAACTATTTATTAGATTTGTGGCGTTGCAGTTGTTGACCATGTAATATTACCTTGGTGTCATACAACGGATAATGAAATGGCATATTAACATTTAATGCCAGAACACATATTAATGACTAATAAATTCTATGAATATGGGTGTACTGGGTACACGTACTCTTCGTATTTAGAAATAATGGAAAATTCCAGTAGCTTTATCAGACTTATGACGCTGCAGTTTCATCTTTTCAGTTTTGATTTGAGCTGTTTTTGTCATGACAGACAGTACAATGCTATTGTTATGCAATGCTTTGCAAATGTGCGTGTTATTTGAATGCATGGTTGCTTGGTGTGTGTGTGTGTGTGTGTGTGTATAAAATCTGTGGTAGACATCAGAAAATTTTATTAGTATTTTCAACGTACTGGAAATGAAATATGTTCACGAGTGCAATGTTAATTTCAGGCAGCTTGAAAGATGAAACATTTGTTAAGCTGACAGAATTCTACCCTGAGGACAACAACTCCTTACAGATATCCTTCACATTGTTAGTAACAGCTGCCTAATTTAGCAGCAGGTTCTGCAGATGAATGTAATGTTCGGTGCGGCACATTCTATGCATTTGTGGTTTTTTTTTCTTCTCTTCTCTAGCCACTGTGCATGTTACCGCGTAGGGACAGTAAGTAAAAATAGAACAGACCTTTCTCAGTCGAGACAAAGTTCTGTAGTCACCATCAGGGCCAAATAAGAAAAAGCAAATGTCCACGTTTAGTAAATAAATGTACTCTTATATTTAATTAGCGCCAAATGCCAGCTGTACTAATTCATTGTCTGCAGGTATTTTTTCCTGCTCTGTGTACAGAACTCCTGTCACAAGCTGTTGCTGACGTTTTTCTTGCGCTCTGTTTCTCTGTGTTTTATTCCCTTGACTTGACACCCACAGCTTTCCCGTTCATGAAATCCCCTTGGTACAGAAATTAAAAATAGTGTTTGAGAACAGTACTGACTTTTTTGGAAGAATAATTGTTTACTCTTTAGATGTACTGGGAGAATGGGCTTGATTTCCATTTCCATGAGAATAGGATTGGAGGGGGCAATTATTATTATTTTTTTTAATAAAGAAAGGAGCTTTGGAGTTGAACTGATGATCTCTCCACAACACCATCAGCTTATACCATTTTGTGAGGATGTACCATGGTTGGCTGCGCTGATTAGCTAAAACACTTACTGTAAATGGTGTACCTTGACTGAAACATCTGAACATGCAATGACCAATTTTGTGTAGGTCCCACCATCTATTGACAATGTGTGGTTACAAATAAAAAAAATAAAAATAACTTTCTGTAAATTGTACAACAGAACATGATTTAAGATTAAATAGAAATAAAAACATCAGTAAGTCCCATACACTAAAGCAGCTGTGCCTACAGAATAAGCACGAGACATCTTACACAACTAATATATTTTAATGGTAAATCAAAATGCAGGTGCTTATGGTTCAACTGCCAGGTGTTTGACCTTAGTCCTTAGTGTCAGGGCGAGGAGTCATGAACGGGACTCAGCTCCTTCATCCCGTGTCCTTCTACAGTCTGCCAGCAGACTGGGCTCACTGAGGCTCCCTCCTTTTCCAAAATGTTTCTGGGATCACCTCTTCTTGCAGAAGCATCATGATTTCTGCTTCAGCAGTGTCAGGATGTGATCCTCAATCACCCGCTGGACTGTAAATACCAAGCAGTGATTCCTGTTTCACATCATGTGTGCCAAACACATTTTTGCGCCTATTTGTGGAATCATAATGTGCAATTAAATGCATTATTAAATAAGATGCTAGAAATCCATTTCTGTCTCCTTGTGAGAAAGGTGACTGAATAATTATATTTCCCACATAGAACATTGGGGTTTTTTTACATGTTGATTTAACATATGGTGTATGTTAATTTGATTGACATTCTGTCTGATCTATGTATAAAGTATTAGTATTACACCTTTTTTTTGTCCTTTCCTCAACTCATTATGACATAGCTTATTCAAAGTTTAAGTGATTAAAATGTACAGTTCTGTTCATAAGTTTAAATACCACTGGCACAGGTCATCTGTGTAATTTCAGTTATTGTTATGCTAAAAATAAATCCTCATTTCTGTGTTGACAAATGGCTTCATCTGTGATTTATGTGATCAGTCACGCTTTCTCAGAATGGCGAACACCTTACAGATTCTGCCAGAGCTGTGTAAACTCATGAGCAGAACTGTGTATGTATTCCCTTCTGTTTATCTGGTAGAGGGATCTGGTGTATGTGGAATGGGATGAAAGAGTGACAGCTGACTTAGGAAATGTATGTCACAGGCTGCAAATGTTTCACAAAGAATCAAGTCATCCTCCAGTAGTGGGTGGTGGATTTAAATAATGGTTTTCAGAAACTAAATTTTAAAAGTCATATAGTATGTTGACGTGGGCTGGAGGAATACTAAGATGTGTACCTTTTTTGTGGCCAAGAGCTACAGCAAGGTCCATAGGACTGTACCCAGAGTCTGCTTCTACTGTTAGATCTGCTCCAGCAGCTGTAGAAAGACCATGTGCTCTGTTAGCAGGTGCCAGCCAGCTGCACGCTACAAAGCTGCAACTCGAGGACACCAATATCTTATGGACTCTGATGTGCAGGTGCTGGAAGATGGAGTAACTCACCTAGGAGGGTGCTCACACACTTCACATGGTTGCCCCGTACTGCATACAGGAGGGGAGTACCACCATTCTGGAATATATAGATGATGTACACAACCGCGTAACCAACATACACCAAAACCACAGTGAACCGTGTTGTTTTTTGTGAATTCAATAGAGCACTTCAGTCTTTTTGAAGAAGGTAACAATCACATATTGTACAAACACTAATCTAATCTAACATAGAGCTGTTATGACGTATTACATGAAACTGATGTGATGCCTGTTATTTTCCAATGAAGCATCTCTGATCAAATACTTTCATTGTCGTAGGTGTTTTGTATGTGCAGACTTACCCAGTCATAGGTGTTAATGTCCACCCCTTGTTTGAGCAGCATGTCAACGATGTCAGCATAGCCCCCTGAGCTGGCCAAGGACAACGCACTCTCCCGCTCTCGAGCCAGAATTTTAGGATCTGCTCCCTGAGGAACAGCCCCGCACAGACACGTTCAGGCTCATGTTTGCTGTAACATCACTTCTGTCAACTAGTGGCACTGTACATTTCAATGTCACACAATTTGTGTTTGGGTAAGCAAAAATTGGTGAACATAATTTTATTGTCCAGTCAGCACAAGTGTTTTATATGCAGACTGTGAAGACTCATGACCAATCACTAGATTCGCTTGTAAGAGCGTTCCAGTTATCAGCAATGGGGGGGTCCACATCAGAGATGGACACAGTCAGTAAGTCATAGAGCCACTCCTCAGTGAGTCTCACAATGGGTGTGATATGGACATTATGTACACGGTGTGGACCAACCTTCTCCAGGAGAAACTCCACAACGGCTATTTCCCCAAAAGCTGCAGCCCACATGAGAGGCGTAAATCCTCGCTCGTCCTGACTGTTCACCAGAGAGACGTCTGCAGAAACAAACGCACTTCAGGATAAATGTCATGTTCAACCCCCCCCTCCCCGCACCACAGTGATTACTTTTTCCTTCACCTCATTTTCCATCCAGCGATACTGTACAATTAGTAACTGCATAGTTTCCATTGATTTTCTAGTTTGGGAATTAGTGGAACAACATCTTCCAAATAAACTGCTTCACTGCAGTATCGCTGCATAACTTAGAGAGGCAGAAAATTAAGGCTACAAGCAGAGCACATCATGTTGCTCACGCCGGGCACAAGCTGTGTGTCGGACTCCAAAAATGAACACTGTAAATTTAAATGCAACTGACAGTTCACTGTACCAGACTACAGATGAGGTTCAGTGCAGCCCAAGTTAAAAAATGAAGGCTGAAAACTAGAAATGTATATCCCACTACATTTTAGTCAAGTAAAGTAAAAAAAAAAAAAACAACAACGCAGCAGCTAATCACAAAAAATACTGCTACAAATCCTGAAAAATATATCAGTTGGGCCATAATGATATTTATTTACATGATATTCTTTGCACTATACATATGTGACTTTTTGAACCATGTACGAAACAGACTGATAATTTACAAACGTGTCAAATATGTTAAAAATAGTTATAGGATAATACTGTACTAAAACTTTCACTTAGCTTTCTTTCTCTATGGAAAACATCTGCTGTAGTATTCCTTTAGACCACCCTCTCTTGAGTTCTTGCAAAATTAAGAGAATTTAGCAGTTGAAGAAATCTGAGCTGAATCTGTTGTCCTTGTTAGCACTTTCTTTACTGGTGTCCTGTTCTAAAACATAAAAGTACATGAAGCACCTTTCTTTGTATCTTTGAACACCTTAGAGCACACTCATTAGATCTGTAGACAGTTGAGTTTGCTGTTTTCCATCTTAATTTACCCACAGCATTAGATTTTTCTTGGAAAGTAAAATCCCAGATTATCCATAGTCACCATATTAATTTTCCTTGATAGCCAACCTAGGGCATTATCATAAAGGTTTTACAGTAGTTTATTTTCACATTTTATATAGCTGTATTAGGAATAACTTCAGGCTATGCTGCACTCCACCGAGACTGTCAACATACATCTCTTAGCACTTGTGCACCTGAGGATGACATCAGACAGAAACATCATAGCACTCTATCATTGCAGGGCTTTACAAACAGCTTCCATTTTCAAGAACACCATACAAAGTTAAAGAAAGGTGGGGAGTTACAGTTAGAGCAGTTCCCACCTTTGCTGAGGTGTCCGGCCACCTGTGTCAGCTCCCCCTGTGCGGCCAGCTGGTGCACTGACAGCGCTGTCAAGAGAGAGGCAGATACAAGGTAAACGTAGGCTATAACATATCAGTGATTTGCTTTTTCACTTATCAGATCTTCATAATCCAAAACTAACTAGCTATCCATACAAACCGGACCACTAAATCTCAGTATAAGAGTAGACTGAATGACTGTACCTTTCTTCAAATTAATTACTAATATTTCAAATAAATACAATAATATGTCTTGTTAATGCCAAGTAGAACAAAAAGCATAAATCAAGTCTATTAGAATGTGTCCCTTACATATGAACACACAATGCTATCCTAACGTTAAAACTCTCTGCCCCAAGCCAGACTTACTGTCTAAATTTGCTGGCCGGGCTGTGATCTCATTCCCACGCTGTCTGTTAGTGAGAGTGGTGGAGTGTTTAAATACACCGTCATCACTCTTGTGTTCTGGCGTGATTGTTATGCCTGATAGCAAAAAGATTAACAAGAATCTCTTGGTGACACATCCGTTATAAGAACAGAATTTATCATGAACTAAGCATTGCTTTAGTGTAAGAAAAAAACTGGTGCAATGTGCTTTCCACAAATTCACTGTAAAAACTGGATACTATAAAATGCATAATTTTAATGATTAATTAAAAGGTTTTACATTCCAATTCTAAGAAACTTTGGAAACATTTACAAAAGCAACTTCAACTACATCAATTCTCACCTAGATACAATAAATTTGAAAACTGTCATCTATAAACGTGACTACACCTGCACAACAAATTCAAAAGCTAATGGAATTCAGTCTCCATTACTGTTTAATAAACAGTTGGGTATCAAACTATCCAAAAACAGATTAGTCAGATGTGGAACAACTACAATTGCACAACTTAAAAAAGTAAAATATGTACCTCTTGTAATTTTCATAATGTATATAATTATTAATGTATGACTACTCACT
The DNA here is from genome assembly GCA_025773905.1 of Chitala chitala. NCBI lineage: Eukaryota > Metazoa > Chordata > Actinopteri > Osteoglossiformes > Notopteridae > Chitala > Chitala chitala. The sequence goes on along the minus strand of JABJVR010000599.1, from coordinate 34,837 downwards.
ACTAGTGACAGATGATCCGTTTATGAAACCAGTGCCGTTGTCCGCTTCTTGGCTGATGCTTAACGGATCAACAGGATATAGATGCAGCACCAGCGTCTCTTCTGCCGAGTCACAATTCTCTGTATCGGCTTCTCCTGGCTCCCGATTTACAATTTGCACGGAGGCATCAGTGGATACTGTGTGCTGACCAGGTACGGGACACATCTCTGCTTTTTCCTCTTCCATTGTGCCCTGAACAGATAACCGATTTAAGTGCTTTAACTTACAATACGTCATTTATTTTGCAGCTGTTAATATACTGCACATAGACTCTATGCGTGAGTATGTTTTGTTTAATATAAACTATATCAGTGACTGTTCAAAATAACAGCATACGAGTGTGGTTCTACAAAGAAAAAACTGGAATCCATTAAATATACCGATATCGAAAAGATAAAGCCTATATCATCGTACGCAGTTGGATTATTTGGAACATTTCGCACATGCAAAGTTCATATAAACTTAGGTGTATTGAAAAAAATTATTGAATACAATGTTTAAACGTACATTTTTTTCTTCTCTTAATATTAAGTTGTACAGACAGTAAATCTAAGTGAATGCGCAGTCTGTTTACGCGCATACAAACAGGTTTACTTATCGGGTTACTAAAACGTGGGCTACATTATAATAACATCGAGCTAACATGTTAGGCTAATAATGTAAAAGTACTCATCATATGATTAAATATTACCTATGCAGTGCGAAAGTTGGTGAATAATGGAAACAATGACAGCGTACTGGTTACAGTAGTTTTTTCATTTTAAAATCTTACCGATAACTTCCTGATTTGTCCATCAAAAGTGAAAGTAAATAAATTTAGCTGCGAATCCCATAATGCAATTGAATAAATTTATTTACTTATCCATAAGCTTCTACGATATTAACTCGTAGTTTATTTGTCATTGTATTTATTTATATTTCATACAGACGAGTTTTCTTTTTATAATAAAACAGACCACAAAGAACACTGTCTTTTTCTAATGCACCACAGTGCATTTCAGCAGGAGCGAAGGTTTTGTTAGAGCCACGCCCTCTCCGACAAACCCTCCAATCGCCGCTGGGGAATTTGACAGTCCCCTTATACCGCCAATAAACGTCGTTCGCAAAGGCCGTTCTATTGCACGAGCGACCTGTTGGTAACACCTCAATTATGTTTTTGCTGTCGAAATTTATCAAAGGCTTATAAACCTGATTTCATTTCAGCGTTTCAGCTTAAGTACTTCCCGCTGACGTAAAGCAGAAGTTTTAGTTTAAATGTGTAAATACGTAAATTGCCTAGAGCCGCAAGTATGAATTATAAGCAATCGAACGCGCAAAATAATAAAATGTATTTTAACAATACTTACATATTCCTGCCTTTTACACACTTAGAGTTCACCGAGTGAACTTGTGGGTGTGGATCCTAAGAAAATTTATATCAGGAATTTCTGAGGAGCCAAAGAATGGGATAATAACCATATTGTGACATTTGGTCACTTAATCGTTTATTGTTTCGTGTTTTGAAATTGTTTTTTCGCTAAACAATATCTGTTGCATCTCTTTACCATAGTTATTTTGAAAGTTCATAAATGTTAAACTGAGCAGAAAAAACTTGCTTTTCATGCTGGTATCATTTTATTTACTGAAGGACGAATGGTTACAAAACTCTGAGACATCATTGTGCGTAATGTACTATGCTACTTAGTCTACACATTGTGTAATACAGATAATTTTAACATATTGCTGTCCTTATAGAACACATTTGCTCTGTAAAGCTGACGACCACATTTTGAAACACTTAAAGCCTTTGCTGATGATTAGTTGTTTATATACATATATAAATTGTACCCTTAGGTTCAGTTATTTGACTCAAATAAAACTGAGAAGTACACACCTGTGTATTTCACAAAGAAAAGCAAAGCAGAATTTATACTACTACATTAGTAGAAAAAATGTTTCTATCTTTGAAATTAGAATTATTGTAACTAACTGATTAAAACTAAATTTTTGTGTACATGTAAACCCTGATTCAATCAACATAATTTTAAAGTATCAAAAACAATTAAGTGACAATAATGCAAAATCTACCACTGGCTTGAATCTATCAGGTCAACTGTAATTTTTCTATCAGAAACTGATTATGTTGGCAGACTACTGTTTCCTGTTTGACTTATACAATTATAATCTTATACGTGTCATCCTATTTTAAAGAACATTTTTGGAGAATTAATTAACAGCACAGCTATTTACCACTATTTATAGTGTACCTAAAAGTTATCTTAGTATGGCACTTTCATTGCCACTTTATTTTGATGCACAATTGTAACAATGGCAGAGTATTATTATATTCAGACATGCAATATAAGCTTGTTGGATTGACATGGAATAGGTTTGCTTGCCAGCCAGCACAGTGCCCAAGTAAAGATCTATTTATGGCACTTTTGTCTGATGTGCATGCACCACACAGTCAGTGTGAGTCACACCAACGTGGAGTCTTTGTTCGCACCACCTGACTTCCGCGCTAGTACTGTTCTCATCTCATTGTTGATGCCGTTCCAAGGTTTGGCCTGTGTCTGTAGTAGCCCTGACTCTGCAGAGAGGGTCCGGTGCATCCTGGGAATGCTCACACCTCCACCGAAGCTGTCTTTGTCACTGGCATGGCTCTGGCCGATCCCAGGAGCATACTGCTGCTGCTTGTGGTCTACGCAGGGTGGGTAAGAGAACTGCCGCTGAAAGCCAGAGTGACTGCGCTGCTTCTTGGACTTGTCTCCCAGGTTGAGGTCAGAAGTGTGCATGCTGGGGCTGTCATCAGGATCATTTTGGTACATAGCATCGGGGATGTCAGCCGGACAGTGTCTGGTTGTGTTCGCTGCCCGCGCCAAGGAGTGCGCTACGGTGACAAGCAGAATCAGGATGCCGGATGCCAGGACACAAGCGCTAGCGATGCCCGTTTCAAGCTCAAATGCTAGCAGCACATAGATGGACATAGCTGGAAATTGGAGAAGGGAAACAGCTGGGCTGAATTACAAAAGCTAGAATAATCAAGTTTATTAAAATGTCAGCAGCCTGTTGCCAATCTTTTATAGTAGCTTTTTAGTCTAGTGATATATTGTGCAAGGAACCTGTAAAGCTAGGAAAAGGACAACATATGCATTACCAAGTTGGTTAACTTATTTTTGGAAGTTCACACATGTATATAACAAATTTTGGAAGGAAAAGCCACATCTTGGCAGACTGCTCTGAGGTCATTGAGAAGGTCATTGACAATCTGAGACCTAAATTATCTGAGCAGTGGAATGGTTCTTTTACACGTAGGCTGTGTCCTACAGCTCAGGCTACAGCCCAAGTATGAACCGCACACTTATGGTGAGGAGGTTCTTTTGGATGGAAAATAACTGGCTTTCTGTAGCCGCAGGTGTGCGTGGGAGGTTTAAGCTGATCAGGGCTTCCCACCTGGCTACTATGCAGTGACCACTCCCTCAATGGCAGCTCTAAAGTATGTGAAATTTAATCAGAGAGCCAATGACACTTAGAGGTCAAAATATAGCTTTAACAATTACTCCATTGTTAGACAAATTGAAGAAGTAAAGTTTACTTTTACAGGCTGCTCAAATAATCCTCTTTTTCTGGGTAGTGTTTATTTACACAGCATAATGTTCATTTTTGTTTAATGTCATAAATTGTTTTAAAAAGCGACATGCACTACTCAGATAAGAGAGTTGACTTACTGTATGATTTTTGAATAGTATTGCTCCTGTTTTATATGCAGCATAACAATGTTGCAAAGGCTGTAGTAATTGCAAATTCTTTCAATGGCAGTTTCAATGACAGTTAAAAGTGTTTTTAAGTTTCTTCATGGCTCGGCACCGTTGTACCTCTCAGAACTTTTACATTCTCACACTCCCTGCAGGACACTCAGATATTCTGAGACTAAAGTAAAAGGCGATTGTGCCTTTGCAGTTCGTGCACCAAAGCTCTGGAACAGCTAACCCCTGTATATCAGGTCAGCCTTTACAGACTCAAAACCAATTTTGTCTCACTGGCTTTCACTTCTAGCTGAGTCATCCAGTGTCACTTTCATTTACATTTTTATTCTACCTACTTTTTTAAAATTAGTTTTATTTTTTATACATCCTGCAATCTGCCCTCTGTTTCATGATTCTCCTATTATTTGTGGATGTTCCTTGATTTAATACTGTACAGTACTTTCGCCAACTCATTGTATTTAAATGTGCTTTAAATAAACTTGATTTGAGTCGACTTTCAGATGTGGTATATTACATGTATACATGGTGCGGTAAATTACTGTTAATATACTACCTGCTAAGTAAACAAAAACTCCAAGGCAAAAAAGTCCAATGGCCACATGCCGGACTACTCTGCTGTCCAATAGAAACCAGTCTGCTCTGTGGAAGGAAAAACACAAGTTTCCTGTGACATTCAACAGTATTTATCAACTTCTGTTTATAAAACGGGACTATTCGATGTATTTTAAAATATTAACACGTTTAGTGGATATGTTTGTTTTCGAGAAATTTGGGTTATTTAAAAAACCACCTAACTCTTAAGTCTTTTCCCTTCAACCAATTTCTAAAGGACACTCACAATGGCAAAATGTAACTATTAGTCATAGTAAAGTTTATAAATATCTTCAGCACATCTGACGCGCTGCAGAGGCTCGTCTGTAAATTCATGCGACGACACCAACGTGGGAAAGAGTGAGTGAACGTGAGCTGACTGCATAATGAGACAGGTCATTGTTTGAGAGACTGGCGCTAGACAGGAGAACAGGAGGTCTAACGATCGATGGAAAAACCGCCATCACTAAATAGGCACTACAGTCATATCATTTTGGAATCTGAACTTTAAAACATCATTACAGATTGTTACCATACACTAACTACCTAATTAAATCGTATAATCCATTTCAATTTTGAAACGGATCGATCGATTAAAAAGTCAAGTTGTTTTAAAAGGATGAGATCAGCTCTTTTGTGTATCACTTTAACGTCGATTAATCTAATTCTCTCTGATTATCTGTTTATGTAAGATCAGCTCAGAAATAGAGAAACGCAATATTGCCGTATATATACACGAAGAGAAACAATCAGCAGAACTAGTCCAAATAACAACAAACTCACTGTACCTGTTTGTGTTTTCTCCTCCTCTGCAAATTTCTGTAGTAAAGTAACTGTGCAGAAGACAGACAGCCACAGAGCTGAGATTGAGCATAAGAGAAAGGGATGCTAGTACCGTAGACACCGGCATCAGCACTGCCAAAACCTCCGCTCGGAACACTAACGCGTGCGGAGCGCTCTCCTTAATCCCGGCGCTGTGCGACTGGAGTTGAAAAATCAGCGCACTTGATAAGAGCGACATAATAACAGAGAGAATCCCCCAAAACGCAAGAACAGTTAGAGAGCGCTGACTGTAGGAGTACGCCATGGCTCGTTGAAGTTCCTTACAAAAAATTAAACTGACGTCGGCCGGACTACACTGTTTTCTTGTAAAACCTGAAACGGTTATCGAAAGCTCTTGATTTTATTTACGTATTTTGGTTTGCATGAAATTTAGGCTTCGTGTAAACAATGTCAAATCCAGTTTATTAGTTTTATGTGGTCGTTAAAAAAACCAGAGATGTCGAGACCATTGCAATCCTCTAGGATACCTTCTCAGAGTGAATTTAGGGCTGCTTCTGAGACCGAGCATGTGATGTATTTAAAATTCCCAGATTTTAAAGTTCGCAGGAACAAAGGGGGCTTCAGATGGATTCTTCACAGCAGTTAATGCGGTGGTATTTTCTATATTCAGTCTCTTCCAAGAAGCTACAAAAGGTTTATGTTTCCAGTTTTAATTAAAATGTATTTCCGTTCTGTCCTTCATGAGTCCAGTATAGTGAAATACGTACTAAAACCTAAATTTCTTAGACGGACACTGGTTATTCGCAAAATTTCAATAAGGAAATTACTTTAGTTTTACAATTTAAAAACAAACATCATTTACAGACTTTTACTAATGTAAACTTTTCTACAAAATAGTTATGCTACTTGGGTATTTTAATTAACTTTAATTTTGAATTATTTTATTAGCTTTTTTCGTTATTTGCGAATACATGGCGAGAGTCAGTATAATGATTTAAAGAATGAATCTAATAGAATGTCACTTTCATTCTTCTTTGTAATTAAATTTCATTCATTGAATCTAATTAACTTTTTTGTGTTACCTTGGAAATAGACACGACATGGCCTTGTGCACAGTTAAAGGTTTCAGTCCATATTCTGTCAGGTCAAAAAGTTGATTAATTTTGTAACATAACAGAACTACGAAAATATGTGTATTAATGCTATGTGACATCAACTTTTAGTTATTGAAAATTGTACCTAGTTGCATTTGCTAAAGGGCAAACGTTAGGCTTTTGTGTGACCTTTTAAAAAATTCTCAGTGGAACACCTCTTTTTGTCAACATAGTAACTTACCCGCTTTGTACGACTTTGGTACTGCATGCTCGTTCACTTTGCTGTATGAATTACAGTTTCTCCTACAAGCCTTTGGGGGGCACCACGGTGTAAGCAACATTTCAACACTGAAGACTGAGGGATGAATTTCCTAAAATCAATGGATTCTATGAATTAACGATGTAGGTCGGCATTGAAGTAAAGTTTTACATTCTATTAGTAATTTTAACAAGTGTCTCCCAAAAAACCTTAATTGATCGCAAATCTATAACGAAATAATACAATGTGAAATCTGCACGAATAATATTTGTTTAACTTTTTGAGGAATGTCACAATTGTAATTTCGGCATATAGATATTATAACTAGTGCACTGTTTTAATATGCACGTGTGTGTAATATTTATATTACACAAAGTAATATAAATTAAACAAACATTTTTGACAGTTTTGTCTTTCAAAGTGGGGCTGCATATTCATCTGACCTTCTATCCATTATCCAATCACTTATCCCTTATCCACTTATTAAGATCAGGTTCAAGTAATGCAAATGAAATAGAGACTACTATGATCTTTGAATAAAGAGGTATAACATTTCCAATCTAAATTTTAGGAGCTGGAGGGTGAGAAAAGGGCTGTTATACAGGCCTAAAGAGCCCCAAAATTGAACAGTCACTATCAATAATTGTAAACGCCTCTGCAAGCACATAATGTCTGTTCATCAAGGTTAGCCATCCTCATGCTGGTTTGTTCAAAGCCAGTGTTTGGTTACTCTTCCATAGGCTGTAGTCAAAAAGCCACTTCCTTCAAGTGACACCAAATATCTCACAGCCATCAGCCTTAGAAGATTAAGCTGAAAAGAGTAACTCTACAATTACAAGACTTTTAGGAGCAATTGAAAAGATACGAGTGTAAACAAGCTATAAATGATATACATACAAAGTTTTGTTTAGAATAGGGGAATGTTGAGAGGCCATCAGATATTACCCCAAAATATGCATTATAAGGATGATAGATAATATCTTAGTCAAATATTCATCATGTAAAAGACATCACATGCAGTACCTTCATACTGTCATTAATATAGGCTACTTTATATATTTTTTCAAATATACGGGACGTTGTCTATATTTTTTCACTATTTTGTAATACTTGTGAAAATAATGCATTTAGTTGTGTTGAATGCCCTGTTTTGTCATTTGTCCTCTTTTACCTTTTATTATTCAAAAATGTATTTTCAGTTTTATGAATACTGCAATGAAGGTCAACACAACACACACACACACACACACACACACACACACACACACATATATATATATATATATATATATACACATACATACATACATACATACAGTAACTACACACAAAATGGTTAACGTTGAAATGCAGAATAGAGCAAATGGTTTCAGCTAAAGCATACCTATTTTTGCAGTGTTGAAGACCTCACCAGGCTAAATAGTGACCAGAGGTCTCCCATATCAAAGGTTGACCCACTAACCACTAAGTTAACAGCCTTCTGATACAGAGTTAGAAAAAACTTTTGGTGGGGTTAAGGGATGTGGGGTTATCTAAAATGATGAGAAAACATACGTGTACAGTTCACTGATATTTCAAGACCGGTATGAGACGTGACACAAGTCTAACTGACAAAATGTGAGAAAAAGCCTTTTCAGTTTTACCATATTACATTGTTATCACTTTGAAAAGGACGTTTTGTGAGTTCCCTACTGTAATTGATGGCCAGTGTTAAAAAGTACAGCAATCAAGACCTAAAGGCAAAACACTGAGTATTGTCAAGTGGATATTCAGTTCAATTAATTTTATTTTTATATAGCACCTTTTACAACAAGTTGCCTCATAGTGCCTTACAGGAATAATACAGGATATGATAGCAACTTCATTAAAGGAACCAATCGTTTTTTTGAAAACACTCTGAAAATAGCAGAAAGTCATAGGCTGACATCCACACAGTTTTTATCTCAGCAGTGTCACTGAGATTTAATCATCCATCCATCCATCCTCTTATCCTTTGTAGGGTCACGCGTGACCTGCAGCCTATCCCAGGCAGTATAGGGCACAACTTTGCGTAAGGTTGGTTACACCTTGGACAGGGTGACAACCTATCATAGGGGACACAGATAGCATGTCTTCTGGCTGTAGGACTATATTGGAGAAGCCACGCTTGTACGGGTAGAACACCCAAACTCCACACACACTGCTTAGTGCAGATCTGAGCACAGATTTGAGCACAACCCTAGAAGTGTAAGGTAACAGTGCTGATGTAGTTTAATGAGAATGTGCTACTGAAAGGATCCCCCTGTGGTCAGGACAAGAGTACGGTTAGTCCCCAGACCAAAGGACTCAGATCTTTAGCTCAGCAGACTAATCATCTTGTCTGGTAACTCTGTACAGGCACCAAGGCTGTGTGTTCAAGCTTGGGTTGCCCCCATAACATAGGCACTGTGATTTAGATAAATACTAATGCTAATAACAAGCAGTGGGGCAGTGGCTGCTGCAGATACTTAGAGAGGGAAGATGTAGTGGAATATAAAAGTGCTATGGTGAAAATCCCCTAGTAGTCAGGACAAGAGTATGATTAGTCCCCCCAGTGAGGGACTCGAGTCTTTAGTTTAGTGAGCTAATTGTTTTGTCTGGTAATCTGTGTGGGCTGCGAGGTTGAGTTTGAGCCTGAGTTACCCCTGTAACTCCAATCACTAAGCCACCTAGGAATTATTCCTTCAGCAAAATTTAAAATATCAGGTAGTGCTATTAAATATTTCAATATATTCAGTTCTTGGAATGTAAAATTAATATAATTTATAGCTGGCTCGACCGACCATATGAATATTTTAAAGCACATCATTAGTGTTAGGAAGACTGTTTTAATGCATTGTTAGAGATTGGAGATTAATGAAATGTTTAGAAAGAAAATGTAAATATTGGAAGGCAGGAGTGACGTGTTCCAAAAACGTTTATACAAATGTTGTGGCAATTCGTGGATAAAATACTGCTTAAATAGTCTCGATATGTTTAAAACTAATGCTCACTTTTTCACGCCATTCTCTTTTACGAAAAAATTATTATAACACCTCCCGTGCCTAAAATTAATGCTGGGCTGTACATAGTAAACGCCTTTTCCAGGGTCAAGACAACCTAACGCAATTCATTACAACGCCTTTTGTACCTCCCAGCATTCATCAATCACATTGCAGCGTGTCACTTCACTTTGCCGTACTACTTCTATTACAAGCTCATTTACCACATTTCTGCGTGTATACGTACATACGACATGTAAGAACATTTTACAGGAAATGTAATATAACCAAGGCCACTGACTTTATTGTCTTACCTCCAACAAAAAACTAAAGGGACATTAATTTCATCTACAGTTCAACACTACTAAAAGGATATGATCAAATAAATGTGCTCAGTCATCAAAGGTCTACAGTTTTCTCATTAATGGACTACTTTGCTACTACATTTTGTACTCAACAAAACCTTTGACGAAGTGCTTAAAGAGCAGTGACCAACCACTTACATGCTGATGACCCCTATATAGCTTATTATTATTATTATTATTATTAGTAGTAGTAGTAGTAATAGTAATAGTATTGTTAGCATCTTTATTATTGTCATCATTCATATTGTCTTTGTTGTTAATGTTGTGGTTGAGCAGATTATTATAACTAGCCTACAATCTTTAAAGTTTTAAACACTTGATGTTTATAGTTCTCAATATATTCACAGAAACAGTGAATGTTATGCTAAATACTGAGGAGTAGAATGCCTTGCTGGCACTAACCATTTGGTTGCAAGTGCAAGTTCTTCAGCACTGTTCAAAGTACTGCCTATAATCCAGGATAGTTTAATTTGTTTATGAGTAAATGCACTGTGTCACATTACAATAAGACTGCTGTGGTTACGATCCCTACATCATACCGTTGTACCACAGTAAAACACATGTATACAACTAATAGTGATGCATTAACAAAGACATGAGAATGATATCTGAATCACAGTGAAATATGTGCATTTCTTAAATATTAAATTTTATTAATAAAAAAATGTTTACTTCAACAGGTATATGCAACCATAGTTTTATGCTGTCTGTTTTTCCTTATGTATACGTTTCTGTATATGTGTAATTCAGCCTGACTAATTATTATTTATTGAATATTTCATTGAGTGCTAAAGTTTTCCACTACCATTTTGGTTGCAATTTTTTGTGAAATAATGAGGAAATTAAAAAATATGGGTAAGTTTTTAAACTGATTTTTTATTTCCCTACTATGTATTGATGTTATTACTTTGATTACATGTCTTATATATGATTAATTCAAATTGCAATCACATATTGGTATACATAATTTGGATACACTGGAAATTTGAAAATTAACATTTGTGTTTTTATTATTACTGTACAAAAAAACACACACACACACACACACACACACATACACACACACACACACACAGGCATAAATTTAATACTTTTATTAATGATACTGTTACTGTTGGCATACTAGGTGAAGAGTGTTTTAAAAATTAGTTATCATTATATGTACGTAAGTTTTTGAATAAGATCCTTACAAGCTTAGAGTGGTACGGTATGTTCTGTATATGTAATTGAAGGATTGCTACCATATTTTGTTTGTGGGTAAAGAAAATTACTTTGATGTAATATCTTGACAACATTACCGGTAAGACATATTCATTTTTTTTAAACATAATTTTATTGATTCACATATTAGTTTTTTATGTAAAAGCAAAATAAAAGCACAAGTTGAATTAGCATTGAAAAGCAGGGCAATATTTAAAGAAAATCTGTCATTTACATCATTGGTGTATGGCTCCACTTTTCGCTCAAGAGTCTTCATTACGTTTTATGACAAATTTTGTTTAATCAAACAGCTGCACCTTTTATACATCACAAACAGAAATAAATGCATTCTCATAGCATGTCCAGGTAAAATAGAGGGTCATAGAATTTAAATCCTTCAGATAAGTACAAATGTGAAGAGATTTTCTTTAGTGATCGTTACCATTGCTGTGCACCATGGCATGACATGGTGGCTAGCGCCGTCACCTTGCCCCTCTGGGCCTACGGTTTCATTTCTGCATTGGGTCTATGTGGTTGGAGTTTGCATGTTCTCCCTGTGCTTGGATTTTCCCTGGGTTCTCCGATTTCCTTCCATAGTCCAAAGACATGCAGGTTAGGTTGACTGGCAATGCTAATTGCCTGTCATGTTTGTGTGTGTCCCTTGTTCTGTGCCTCCTGGGATGGGCTCCAGGCTTCCTCTGACCCTGTGTTGGATAAGGAGGTATAGCAGATGGATGGCAGGATTTTACTATTGCCAGTAGTTCAGTGGTTAGCACTGTTGTTTTAGAAGGTCTGAGGCTGGGAGTTCAAATCTCTTTCTCTCCCCTGTGTGTGCAGAGTGCCTAAATGTTCTCCTTGTCCTTTTAGAGTAACCTCCAGGTACCCCTCCAGTCCCAATCTAAAAGCATGTATTGAAAGCTGATTGGCATTTCCAAATTGCCCATAGTGTGAGTGACTGTGCACGATTGTGCTCTGCTATGGTCATGGTGTCTCCTGCCTTATGGTCTGAGTTCCATAGGATAGGCTTCAGGCCCCCATGTGACCCTGTGTAGGATAAGCAGTATGGAAAATTAATGAATAAACAGATTTTACCATTGCTCTTCTGAAACACAAATGTTTTTTTTTTTTTACTTATACAAAACTTTTTACATTATTTTTTATGCTGGAAAAAAAGTAGTTTCAAATGTTTTTTTTTTTCACAGCACTGTGTACTGTAATCACGTTTCTATGTTTTGCGTGGTGAAATGATGAAATATGACATTACAGTATAACACATTGATGCCCACAACTGGGATCAGTCTGAGCTTATGATAAAATGTTGTGGCTAAGATTACATTACCTCAAAGAGGGCAAAAACAAACAGCTAGGGTCCCAGTAACCTGCCTGCGCCCCAAAGTCATGTGACATAGAGATCAGGTGGTTAAACGTTGCACAGGGTGGGTGTAGTTTTCTCTTCAGTCTGCTCTGAAGGTGATAAGCTAGTGGCTAAGTGAAGATGCAACAAATAACTGTATTCATACATGCACACCAACCATGAGCGCTATTTTTGAATTCCGTGGCCTCACCACATGGACCAAAATGACAGCCGTCTGTGTTGTCAAAAGGAGAAGTGACGCAGTTTCGGGAAAACAAAAAAAAAAAGACCCTGCAGTGAACAATCCAAAGACCCTTTTGCACAAAAACACATTTTCTTTTAAAAATGAATCCCTACTAGTAAAGTGTTCTGCTTATGAACTCACAAGCTAGTGTTTGTCAGACATGCAGTACATTATGCATCTTTGCATGTAAACATTCATTTAAGTACCACTGCAGGATCATGCCTGACTATGCGTCAGTTTTTAACGTTTGTGTTATTTTTAAGGTCAGCACTGCTCTGAAACCAGGTTTACAATGTGTTTCATCTGGAACAAAAGCAGACACATAGCCTGAATACAATCAGTTTTGGTCAGCTCAGGACACACTTGTCAGAAAATTAGCACCACCCATGCCAGCCATTGAGAGCAGCTATCTGCTCAGGTCTGAAATGCAACCCGTGAGTGGATTTCATGACATGTGCACTGCATTGTCAAGTGTTACATCAGATACCATGCAGCAGGAAACAGTCTGGAAAGGCTCAGGGCTAAGTCCCGATTAATCTTCAGATATGCTTGTGTGAGGAGTACATGTATATATGAGCTAATAAAACGCACACATCCGCACACACGCACGCACATACACAGACAAGCACGTATGCATGCGCACACACCGTTTCTCACTAGGGATTTTTTAAATGGTCTTCAGCTGTCAGACAGTGGAGGAATAATGCGTAACATTTGGAAAAGAGAAAGTGCTGTCCTTTTTTCACTATAATGTGTCATTCAAAAATAAATCTGAGTTACCATTATCAAGCAGTGTACATTCAGTTTTTGTTGTGAGCTAATTCAGGTGTGTTGCAAAAACAGAAACAAAATTGCATACAAATATATACGGTTACAGACTGTTTATGCTTTGTCTGTTTACATTTCTAGTGTTAAAGAGTAGGAATTTACTTGTTTTAGGTTAACAAGTGAATTTTTGATGTTTTGCAAGTTAAAACCTTTATGAAAGCTCAGTACAAGCGTGTAAGTCACCATGTGAGGGATTCCGGTCTTTAGCTCAGCAGGCTAATCATCTTGTCTGGTAACTCTGTGTGGCCTGTGAGGTTATGAGTTTGAGCCTGAGTTGCCCCTGTAACAACAGTGTAAATTGAAAAAGAAGTTTTAGTGTTAAAATGAAACTCATGTAATTACAATGTACACATTAAGTGAATATAAAAATTAAAATTATAATTAAAAATTATAATTTTTCAATTTTTTTTCTTAATTTATCAGTTCTCGTTATGCATAAAACCATTCAATATTCATTCCTTTGGAACAGGATGCCAAGCCATCACAGGACACACACACACACACACACACACACACACACACACACATACACACACACACACACACACACACACACACACACGCTTCTAGTTCAGTTTACTTCACATGAACTACAGGTCTGAGGACTATAGAAAGAATCTGGGTCACCTGTGCAAACACATTATACAGACTGCTTACAGAGCAAGCCAAGGAGGGGGGGTCACACTGACACCTAGGCAGTGGTTAAGCAAAAGTGTTAACATGTTAACAAGTGTTTTTGGTTCCTCTCCTCTGTTGTTGTCTGGCTTCATTCATTTGTATTGATTTCTTCAACTTTCTCTGTAAAGCTCTTTGAGGCATGCTGTTGCGAAAGGCGCTATATAAAAATAAATTGAATTGAATTGAATTGAACATCGGAATGACTCTGAACTTCCTTTCCTATATCTGCTCCATTATCAATCATGGAAATGTGTTAATGCCAGAACTGTGACAATTCATTTTATATAAAAAATTACCAAAGCAAGCCACTTTTGAAGCTTGTTTGTTTGTTTGCTTGTTTGTTCATGACTGTTAACAATGCAAAATGGAAAACAACTCTCATCCACATTATAACGTGCATTCAATATGTGATATTAACTTTATAGTTATACTACATGCATACTGTAACTAACCGAGGGACCGGGCTGCTTTCAAACCTGGGTCATTGCTGCCAGTGTGGGTGGTGATGACCAGGATTCAAAATCCACCTGTTCCCTTGGTGTGTTCCATTGGTGTGGGAGTGGGATCAAATCCCATAGGCCAAAATGGGATAAAGGTGAAGTGAGAGTATTGAGGGGGGTAGTGTAATGACTGTTAAGTGTGGTAGCAGGTTGGCTGCAATGATGGTGACGACACCCCCACAGCTGAGACAAGAGTTTGATTAGCTCTCACAGTGGGACACTTGGGACTTGAGCTCAGTGGGATAATTCCCTTGTTTGGTGCACCACACAGGCAGCAAGGATCCAGACTTAATGCCTGCAAGCTTCCTTGGCCACTAACCATATATTCTCTTTAGTGTGTTCAATATTTGGTGTTAATTTATGCATATATTCTCATTCATGATTACTGAATAAACAGTAGTTGACAATGAATTGACAAAACTAAATATTTGTGCAAATCACTAATTTAATTGCAGAACATGCAAAGTTAGCACAATACACTTTTTCAGTTTATAAAGACTCTATTCAGTAAATAAAACTGTTTAATTATGAGCTTTCCCTATGTTAGATTGCTTTTTTTAGAAACAATTCACAAATATTTTAATCACTGCTATACACATTTAATGTGAAAAAGACATCTGAACAATCTTCTATAAAATGTGCTCCCTAAATATGTAGCTGGAACGATAATTTGGACTAGTAACATCCAAGACCATGAATAGCTATAGCCTCTACTGTAACGGTGAATGCCCAAAAGTGGGAGGTGTCGGAAGGAGGGTAAGGCAGAGCCAATGACATTTTCCGCTAAAAGACAAATGCCCAGCACCAGCGGCATCTGATACAGCGAGACTCGTTTTCAGCGCCGCACAGTTAACACAGAGTATGTCAGGTGGATTCACCTGGGCTTGCTACTCACACTGTTCATGTTGTAATAAGGAGATAATACTTTGGCTCTAATCAAAACGTTGTCAAAACGCAAATGAAAATGCAGCTTTGATGTTTTGTTTCTTTTATGTTCAAAATTTGTTATGCTAACTGCAGGTTAAACACTCAGCACAAGCCAGACCTGAGATAGGAGGAAAACCACGGACAGGTGAGATGCCTTTCTTAACCGGAGACGTTTTTTATTTATATAGATATATCGATAAAGATTTAGCCACGTTCATCGATACAACTAGTCTTTTACATTCATGACATTATTGTGTGCCTTGTTTGAAAGGCTTATTATAAACTGTTATATAAATTGGTTAAACGCCGTAGCCATACTCATCCCTTTTAATTCCGGCTTTTGCAGTTGCTTTTCTCTTGAGTACTATATTACAATAACTTCTTATTTAACCAACAAACGCCTCTGGAGATGTTATATTTATACATCTCCAGTCTAACGCGGCGACCTGCAACGTAACTTTCATCTAGTAAAAACAGTCTAACCTGTTTCTGGAAGCGCAGCTTTTTAAAGATATACACGGAGTGCACTTAATTGCTCTTAAATAAGTTTTTTGGCCTTTATTTTGTTATATTTTAGTAATTTATTTATTTGCAGTGGAAGAAAAAAACTGTCGGCAGAGATAATTGTTACAGGTTTAATTATGGTAATTTCGTGTGTTTTACTTTTTTGCACTGCAGTATCAAATCAATTCAAACACAAGTTCAAACGAAGTTTTTTCAGTAAACGTTCTTTGTAGGTTTTGTGGTGTGTTTTCAGGAGTTCTGTGAAAAAGAGAGAGATTTTTTTTCTCAAAAAAAATAAAACCTCAAAACAATTTCATTTATACAAACTAGTTAGTACTTTATTCATTCTCAAGGGGAAATTGTGTAAATGTCTAATAATGAAAACATATAATGGTAGTTTACAGCAGTGGCAAAACAGTTTTAATAAGATCGTAACTTACCAATTCTGTGCTTACAACAGAAACTCCCATGGTACAAAATGAACATTATGAAAAACCCTAAAGGTCTCCTTACCTTAACTTTTTTTGCCCCCATGCAGACCGCTTTCTTCCCTTTAATATCAGAAAATATTTATGCATTCACCATCAAAATGTATATGGATTAAATTGTATTTTTATAAATGTTTTAAAATATAATGTTTTAGCAGGATATTCAGTGTCTTAAAAATTTTCAAGACACGTATCTTTAAATGAGTAGTACTCAGCGCCTTAATTCCTGTTAAATTTAATGTTCCATGCACAAACATTAGCACTGTGGTAATACATGCAGTCAGTTGTGTACTATGTAATTTCCTAGAGGGCATTATAATTAAGGTGGTAATTGGTGAAGAATTATTCAGGAGTTACTAATGATGCTTGTAGTTGATGTTATATTAGAGAACACACCATAATTTCAATCTAATAACACCCGTCCTCTGACAAAATGTAATTGATAATGGTTTCATCACTGTGATTCAAGGTATCGCTATTGCATCCAGAATAATATTTAGACTGAAATGTGAAAATACTGATAGTTTTACACAATAATTGATGTAATAATACATTGTTTATTCAACATATAATCACATCCATGCCTTGACATCTGCTGAACTGATTTGTAAATGAAATGTACTTTTATTGATTCAAGCTTTCATTTTTGTTGGCAGTAATGTAATTAATTTGACAATTGTTTTGTGCACTTCATACCTCCCTCTACAGTTATCACTTGTTTCAATACAGCAATATATTGCTACTGTGTAAGCAGTAGGCTATGATATCTCTAATTTCTTACTGAAAATCCATGCCGCTTTATGTATATTTGTGCAAACTGTCAAGACTTGGCTGCTCTCGTTTCTTATCTAGTTCTGTTGTCCAGTTTGAATAAAACTTGATCTGAGAAGTAATTGTTTAGCAGGATAATCTGTTCTTTCACTTGTAATTGCTGATACTGCCCATGTGTCAGCTAGATTGTTCTTATTGTTAAAGAAAAGTGAAGTAAAATAAAATTTAAAAGTGCTTTAAACTGTGCCATGTAAAGCTTTTCAACATAAACATGCTGTATATTATGCGCATGCATAACAATATACATACATACATATATATATATATATATATATAGTTGAATAATGGTACACGTGCAGTAAGAAGAGGCAACAGTGTTGTGCACTAGTAAAAATTGACTTTGGTAAAAATACAGAATTGTGTCTTGCAACAACAAAAAAAAGTTGTTGTAATGTCAGTAGTAAATGTTTTCCTTGCTTCAGTAGTCCCTGTCAGGTTACAGGGATGATCTGCCTGACTAGCTGCTCCATGGACTTTGGTGGTAGGTGCCGGCGTTACGCTGCCTTTTCAGTGACATACTTACTGTTTGTTGTCGGGTCTCCAGTTATGTTGTCCCGGTGAGTCAGCCAGCAATTAGGATGGGTCTGGCCCCCGGAGGCCTGGCGTCTGCAGGAGGCCACGGATTGGCGGC
Organism: Chitala chitala; assembly: GCA_025773905.1. Taxonomy (NCBI): domain Eukaryota; kingdom Metazoa; phylum Chordata; class Actinopteri; order Osteoglossiformes; family Notopteridae; genus Chitala; species Chitala chitala. The sequence continues at coordinate 16,776 of JABJVR010000599.1, read as the reverse complement.
TCCGCCTGCACTGTTTGTGTGTTCCTTTCCACTCTCCGGCCTCTGGGAAGCGATCAGAGGAAGCCGCGCGCTCGCCCAGGGACGAAGGGGAACGGCGCAGCCATGCTGGTGCAATGATTGCATTATTGTATGATGCGCTTGCCACTCGCTTTATCCCCACAGCACGCACTTGTTTTGTTAAATAAGCGGCATTCAGCCCTAAAGCCAGTGGAGGCTTTGTTCTTCTATCTTCTGTTTTCTTATTGTTCGTTTATTCTTGTTTATGTCTGGTGTGATTCAGCATTCTCGGAAATGCGGTTTCTATCTATGCAAGAAAAATTGCACCAGTGCAGATAGTATCCAGATTTGTGGGGAGTGGGTAGAGAAGTATGCATGATTTAAAGTGTTTTTTAATGTCCATAAAGATTTTATGAAAATGGTTTGGCTTTAATAATAATTTTTGGTAAATGTAGTCCGCATAGGATGACGTGCACAAGTGTACGTGTCGGTTGCGAACGTTAAGAAATTACGTTGTTTTATACTGAAAACAAATCTGGTGTATGTCAGTTAATTTGTCTTAATGAGATTTTTTGCAGGACATTTTGTAATAGCTGATTTTATGCTTTATGTGTTTGCAGCATTCAATGTCTGTTACGGTGAGTGCTGATGGCTTGTGATTAATATTGGATCAGATTATCTGCAGAATCTTTTTTTATTATTTTATTTTTGTCTGTTAAAACTGAGGAACATTAGTTTTTTGTCACTGGGAAAATCATACAGAGTTGGAGGCCGTCAGACGTGTGAATGCGTCTCTGGTGGGCAAAACTGTGAAGCCACAAAGACAAAAGGCACGTGTCTTGTATGCGAGCACATGTGCACCTGTGTGTGCGTGATCTGAATGTAACGTGAAAAATTATAGCTCTGCTGTCGATTTCATGAGGTACTCTGTGTGCACTAGTATTTTCCTAGTATTTATTCGGGCACATAGAGTAATCCTACTTGTTTCCCGACAGACATTAATCTTCAGTCTCACATCTGCGATACCTAAAGTTAGTTAAAATAGCAGCGCAATAAAAGAAGTATTTATGAGGGGATATTTGATATTTAAAAAAAAAAGGTAACGCTGCCCCTGAAGCTTGGATGCCTTAAATACATTTTTTGTGACATCCTCTATTGCAGAAATGTGGTTTTAACAGAACTGTGCACTAACATTGTAGTAATACTCTCACAGTGCTTTTTCTTGAGAAGGTTAGGGCTCATCTGCAAATGCCACTGCTTTGTATACTTTATAAGGAAATGGTGGCACATGGATATCTCACAAAATGCCCTAAATGCCAGTGCAGTAAGCGTTGGGTGAGGGTGGACCGGGTGGGTGCAGTAAAGGTCATGGGAACACCAGCACACCATGCACTCACCAGTTAGAACCGAGGTCTAAATATAGAGGAGGCTCATACACATTGGATCTAAGGGGAAAAACAGGGGACAAGTCCCCCGGGACCAACGGTCATGTGAGACGAGGTCGCCCACTGCGGAAGCAGCGATGTGGACGCCCACTGCAGCGGCGTGCAGAAAATAACGCAGTGGCTGGATGTAAAGCCGTTAAGGGTCTTCGCTTGAAGCTGAAGCATTGTTGGTTCCCAGCCCAAGTTTACCTCGGTATATGTTTTTCAACACGTTGCTTAGCTATATGTGTAAAACTGGGCAAGCAGCGTTAAATAAGTGTGGTAGCTGATGACTGCATTGTTTTTTTGTTCCTGATTTGCAGTTTTTTAAAGCTTTTTCCATGTAGCTTATATGCTTCCATATGAATTTATTTGAAACGGTTTAACAAAAAAATGTACTAGAACACATGATGCACTCGCGCAGTTGCACTGCGAATGCTGTTTATAAATTTTATTTAAACAGCTGTTATTTAGAATTCTTTAACATTCTATAAAAAATGTATGCCCATGGATCCAAGATGTATGACACCTCACACTGAGTGTTGCTGAGGTTTGATTCCCAGCCCTCTGTGAATCTGGATATGATTTGCAGTTTGGGAAAATAAATAAGTAAATTCTTAAAAAATGTAATTAGTATTGTATGACTTTATGTGGACCTGAATATGGATAGGTGGATGATTTTATGTGGGTAGCGTTGGCATCTCACATCTCTAGGCCCATGGGTTTGGCTATGGACCTTCATGTTGGACGTGTCCGAATGCTTACAGTTCAGACCTACTGGAAGCACCGAATTGCTCCTAGTATGAATTCGTGTCATAGTGACATGAGTTTTCTTTGTCCTCCATCCTTGATGTACTTTGTTTTGAACGCTGTATGATTCTGGCACCTCATCCAGGTTGTACTTTGTTCTGAGCTGTGAGCTGACCTGTTACCCCATGTACAATGTATCCTGTTTTGAGTTTTACGTAGCTAGGCTTCAGCCATCTACTTTGAATTTGACGAAATGTTTGGTAAAAACATAAATGAATTGTTCTGGAAATAATTTTCTTATGTACAGTGAAGATTTGCTACAATCAGTTAGAAATTAATGTTGTGGGACATAAAGTTTATGGGTTTAAAAGATAAGAGATTAAAGTAGGGAGATAAAGCCCATTACAGAGAACAGTAATAGCAATAGCTGCAGGCCATTTTAGAAGCAGTGTGGCTTTATAACCACACATGCATGGCTTTGTCCTTTGACCCCTGTCCACAAAACTGCCATGTAACTTTTTTCTACCCCTTTTCCGCTGTGTGTTTACATTTACCACACTGAAACATGGGAGATCAGGGGGTGGCTTGAGACTCTCTCTTCTTTTAAAATTATTGTTTCCTAATATTGGTTACAATAATAGTTATTCTGCCAATAAATGGAGATTGGTTCCGGGGGAACCCAGACTGAGGGGGTGTTAGCTTAAGGCTGACCTAACTTTAGAGATTTCAGTTCAAAGTAAAAAATAACTATGTAGTATAATGTCCATAAACGGGTTTTTCCGAGGATAGCTAATGGAAATGCTTCTTTTTCATAAATGTATGTTTTATGAAGTTGAGACATTTTTCAACAGTAAATGTTTTGTTTTCTGCTTAATGCAAGTAGCCTATGTACAAAAATAGGGACTGTAAGGAATAAACCAGAATTTGAGCGGTTATATAAAATAATCTGCAACAAGGTTATGTGCTTGATTGTGCCGTTAGCACCTGCGAGTGTCTAATTATCCCGCTTATACTATGGCAGTTTTCCGACTACTTTTACATGACAGGTTGTACTTTTATCATTTTGGTACATTTAATATTAAGAAAAATTCTCTAAAGAAGACAGCTCGTGTGCGGCAGTGTAGCAGCAGTGAGTGGTGCTTATATTGCTGTGTAGCCTTACTGTTAGCAGAAAATAACTGCTCCGGATTAGCAAAGTCTTTCATGCTGACATGCACGGCACGCTAAAAGATGTCATTCGGTTACCATCAGAATGCAGGCCGAAGAGCAGACAAATGTCAGCGACTGGCCAGAGGTGTGAAAAGTAAAGTGAGACTCCTGGGGTCTCTCACTACAGAGAACGGCCTCTCTGCTGTCGAGTGGTTTGTGGTTTTTCGTTAGGTTCTGTTCATAATTTTTGAACATATTGCACTGAAATTTTTATTAACATCTGCTTCCACAGCACTGAAGTATAAACAGTTAAATTTAACTTCGTACAAATTTAGCGTGGATGTAGAGTCTACAAGTACGCTTTTGAAATCCGCAGTTAAACATTGTAAACTTCCCAGTAGAAAATTCTGAGCAAGCATGCAATAGAATATACTGATTGATTTCGTTGTACTGCAATACAGTTTTTCATGATTTCATTCATTTCACACAGATGCAGTAGTAATGTGTGAATACAGAGACTGGCAGACAGCCATCAAACAAGCACGAAACAAAGTTTGTCTGAATTTGTAAGAAGGTTATCATTAGTTGTGGATATTTTGCACTTAAGATGCAATGTTATTGATGCATGTAGACGATTAACTACTTATGTATATTGTGTGGAGTACTGTGCTTTGGAGAGTAGTCTTCACCTCTTATTCTTTATTTATAAACACTTCCTGATTTAGCTGTCCTTTTGCCTGCAAGAGATGTTTTTTTTGATGCAACATGCTCTGGGCTAGTTGACCAAAGGTCTACTGTACATTGAAATGAAACGTTTACAAAGTTGCAAACCAGGCGCAACAAAAAATGGCAATAGATCGAAACAAACCTATGTTAAACACCACAGTAGCATTTCAAGACCATTTGCCAGCATTGGTTTTGCAGAATTCATTGATATTTTTCAGTATGCAAAAGTTCATTATGTGAAACTTGAAGTTTAATAGGAAAATGTATATTCATGGACAAGCTGTATTCTGGAGAGCTAGTGATCTGAACAAGTGCATTGATTTATACTACTAATGCATTGCAGCCTGCACTACCTCTCACACCCAGTTATAGAAATTAAATCACTACCTGACCAGTCATAACTTACAACTGAATAACAACAATATATACGCTTGTGTCTGTGCCTAAATGCATATAGGTTTTAAAAATCTAAAAACTCAACTAAAAATCCAATACGTTGCAGCAACTATGTATAGTAAACTCATTTTTACTTTCGCGCTGATATGTTTACCATATTAAAAAAGTAATCTTACTGTATAATTAAATCAAAATGCATGTTATTAAACATATGGTTTTGTCTATGTACAGGATACGAAAAATGGGCAGGAAAAAGATACAGATCTCTCGGATTGTAGACCAGAGAAATCGACAGGTAAGTTTGTTTTTGAAGATGTAATACTTATTAAGAATGGCTTTTCCCTTTCATTGTTCATCAGCTTTACAGTAATTGATTAGAACAGGAGTACACGTACAAGTGGTCAGCGCTCTGAAAAGCTATACCCTTACTTCATGGGGGGATGAAAAATATACACACAGTCCATTGGATTTTAATACTTTTTACACAAATGTACGAGGCTTTTATGTTCCTGCTTGTAGTGTCTATACTGTCTTTTTGGCAAAACGTGGATCCAGAACAGCTGGCTGTTTGAGCCCTCACCTTTACGCAAAAAATCATACTGAAAAAAGCCAGCTGAGACAAGACTGCCGTTTCTGAATTTAGTGCGGCTCTTCCAGGTGACTTTTACGAAGCGCAAGTTTGGCCTGATGAAGAAGGCGTACGAGCTGAGCGTGCTGTGCGACTGCGAGATCGCGCTCATCATCTTCAACAGCACTAACCGCTTGTTCCAGTACGCTAGCACTGACATGGACCGGGTGCTGCTGAAGTACACGGAGTACAGCGAGCCGCACGAGAGCAGGACCAATGCTGACATACTGGAGGTACAGAACTGCACTCTGCGGCGCAGCGGGGGACGGTGCAGCAGGGCATGGCATGCCCTACAAACCTGCCTTTCTTCCTTTATGCACATGAGGCTGCATCCTCTTCATGGTTAATGACAGATGCAGTGACAGTACAGATTAACTGCCTTCCCCTATTTGGAGTACGTTAATCAGTGCTCACTCAATGATCTCTAGCCTAGCACTAATACTCAGCTTACATAGGCAGGGTACTGGAGATCACACATTTGCAGTGCATACAGGTGTGATATTTACAGTTTCCTAATGTAGGCCTAAAAATATATAATGTTCTGTACTGTATATGTGGGTGTAATTCAATCTCGCTCGTTGTAAGTACATTAAATTTTACATTTTTCTTAACTGCACAGTTAGTGGATAAGTGAAGTTACCGCGGGGTAATTTGTGTCTTGCCCTAATGTTAAATAAGCAATGACTATACTGGTGATTTCCCGGATTTTTAAAAGACGATATTTCAAGGATGAAAAAATATACAAATTAAATCCATAACATAAGCGCACTTTGTAGGTCCTTATTAGGCTATCATTTCACACTCGTAGCGGCAGCTCCACATTTCGTCTGATAGAACCATGTTGTGTCATGTGCTTTCAGTGTCCACAGCCTCCCAGGATTTTTGGGAAAGAACAGTAAACGTCACCAGTTGTTTTGAGTATTTGATGACTGTTCTAATAATTGCTTGGACACAGCTTCATCACAAGGCAGACAGGATCTTCTCACATTTCTGCCACAAAAATGTTGTTCAAAATGTTCATCTGAGTGTCCACATCCTGGGCCAAATGCAGACCCTGCGCAGGAAAGGCCTTGGCCTGGACGGGGTGGAGGTCTACAGTGAGGATGCCATGTCCACAGGGAAGTGCCAATCACTCGATGAGGGCATGGACCTCTCAGTGTCACGTCAGCGTTACTACGTAAGTCCTTCGTCTTCATGCAGAAGCTCGTCCACAAGCGGTCCACATCATCTGTACATTCCGTCCTTCAAAGCACGGGTGATGTTATTCATATGACAAGTGGACTATGCGCGCATGGTAACTTCTGCTTTTGTGCCTGTTGATCAGAAACCATTGCTGTGTTCAACACTAGTAAGTTGTCATAAGTTTCATAGATTTATTAAAATCAATAGAGAATTACTTGAATTTTTACCTTATGTTTTGTGTGCTATAAAGGTCTTCAACAGCAACAGCATTTAGAGTTTGTTTCTTCATATTACTGAGTGTTTTTACTGACCAGACCAGGCTAACTGGCGCTAGCCATGCAATAGTAGTGATGGTGACCAGGATGAGCAGTAAGCAGAGGTGTGTGACTCTCCTGCTTGGTGCTGCCTACCTAGGCTCCCTCCTTTCCCCCACTGGAGGCCCAGTACCTGTTGTCTGCTGGCTGTGAGAACGGATTCCCTGCAGGAAGTGGCTCCAACCCCAGCCTGGGCCCTCATCGCTCACCAGTTTTCAAGCCCGTCACCTTTAAACCAGGCACAACAAGCCCACCTGGCCCTCACGCTCACCCTGCCCTTATGCCGCCACACTCGGGTGAGAGAGCGCCGGCACTCGCACAGCTGAGCAGAAACCCTACCTGAAACAATAGAAGCCTCAACAATGCTATATGGCGTTAGTGAGATGCAGAACAGAAACCCAGTTTTGCAGCCTGTGTGAGTGTCCACACAGAGAAATTGAGGGTGACACAGGGTATGTCCTTTATGTCTTTTAACTGCCCTTTCAAAGGATCCACTTCATCATTCACCAGCACTTTATTTGTAGCACCTCTGTGACCTTCCCAGATACTAAATGAACAGTGATTGTTTGAAGACTTGTGTTTTTTTGGCTGAGTGCCTTGGGCTGCATGGTGGAGTACATGGAGAAAACAATGGCTCAGCTCTAACTGCATCAGATCAGTTTTGGCTGCTATAAGACACACAGTTCACACAGGAAGTGGGCTTCACTGCAGAGCAGAATAGCCCACTATGTGCAAGAGAAGTGGCTGGCTTGTGGTTTTTTTTTTTTTTTTTCTTCACCCAGTATCTCACCTGCCACTCACCTCATCTCAGCCTCACACGTTACAGTCTAAGTATTCAAAAACCCTAATTGTCTCCTCACTCGAGCAGTGTTTAAGCACCAGCACTATTTCGATGTTTCTGCATCTGACTCCCACACATGCAGTCACCTCTCTGTCTCTCTGCATCAGTTTGTAAGCCTGCTGTGCATTTCCATTCTGACAGCTGCCAGTGCTGCCAGGTTGTTTTAGCTTTCTGTGAAGTAATAAGCCGTAAATTCATGCAACACCTCCTTATGTTGAATGTATTATGAATCTGCAGTGAAATATTGTAGTGGTGCATGCTGTGAGCATATTTATCTATGCCTGGTGTACGTATAAGCGAATAACCTGTGATTAATGGAGATTTTGTGTGCATGCAACGTGAAGCAAAGTCAAGGTGTTCTCCTTAACTGACAAAGTCAGACATCAGTTCTTTTCTCTGCACGTCTTATTGTTCATGCTACCTTTGTTTTGCCCTGCAGGCATTGGCTACTCAGTGTTCTCCCATGGCAACCTGGGCAGAGGCCTGGAGATGAAGACTCCACCTCCCCTGAACCTGGGCTGCGACAGCCGGAGGATGGAGACGCACCCTGGACCGCCCTGTTCCCGTGCCAACTTCAGCAGTGGGGTTAGAGAAAGACTTGCTCTGGTGGTCTGTTGATTGAGATTTTAATTAAGCGGTTAAGCGAGTAAGTGCTTATGGGTCCCGAACTGAAAAGAGGAAACTTAAGACTTGCTGTATAGGTACTTCAAAAACGTATCAATGGCCCATGGACAGCCATTTGATACGTGGATGTTTTGCAGCAGTTTCCTCACAGCATATGTGAAATCAGTCATGACCATAAACAAGGATTACAGAGGTATCTGCTGTCTGACTGCAGTTCCGCTCAGAATCTCCATTCCTCACTACTGACTGGAATGTTTCTTATTGTTACACTCGTGAAATTGTATGTAACGAGTAAAGAATTTAAGGTGTTGGAGGCTGATGTTATTCATATTACCAGTCACCAGACCTTCCAAACATTACAGCTCAGAGTGTCTGCAGGACTTTGGGAAAAGTGGTTTGACAGCGACTGGTTCTGCTACCAGAAAACGGGTCTCACTTTGTTTTTTTTTTTTTTTTTAAGTGATTCTTGCAGACTGTTCTTGACTATACAGATAATAATGTGTCCATTATATCTGGCCGCTTCATTCTGAGTGAAGGGCTGTTGGTTTTTCCAATCATTTTTCCACAGCGGGGTGCTGCAAAGTTCACAACTGCCTGTGAGGTCTGCTGTGTGTGTGTGTGTGTGTGTGTGTGTGTGTGTGTGTGTGTGTGTGTGTTTACCACACAGATTAGAGCAGAGATTAGCCTCGCCTTCACCACGTCTTTGTTTGTTTCACAGAGAGTGCTATACCAAAGCATACCGCCAGGGAACCACATGCTGGCCATGGGCAAAGCAGGTTTGCTCAAGTTCTCTGTTATGGTTGGTGGTGGTGGTGGGGGGTTTTATCTGTGGGGCCAGTAGTTTAAACAGTTGATATTTCTCTGGCCTTTCTTCCTCAATCCAATAATATGAATAGAACTCTGTTTAACTTCAGATAAGAGATATGTTTGTGGAGGAATTTATCTGCATAACCAATATTCTGTAGTCTTTAAAAAACATTTAAATAACGGTTTGCCGTAATTGCATGCGCACGTGCATTTGTCATCATGACACCCACATCTGTATATTGTTCCTAATTCATCCATTTTTTTTTTAAGTCATTGTAATCGGTAGCCCAGAATGAGCCTTGTGTATATGGCAGTAGAAACCCAATGTGTCCCATATGTCCCTCTTTCTAGAGTACCCCTACACCAGTTTCACTCATCCTGCCAGTTTGCAGCGTGGTTCTGTGAACCCATGGCAGCCGTCACAGCCTCAGGATGCCCAACCCTCCCGTATCAGCCAGGGGTAAGAGGGCACTTTCTCTTATCATCCACTCATGGTGGTCAAGATGCTGATGTGCTTAACAGTGAGACCTACATGTATGGGCTCCTTGTGAGATAGCAGGGAGCTAAGCCACTCCACAAGTAATGAGCATGTTGGGAATATCAAGAAGTTCTTCATAATGTTGAAATGCCTCTCACTGTATCTTGTAGTTCAACTGCTTTAACTACGTTCGCAGTTTGACGTGAGACATTGACAGAAAGCATGTTTTTGTGATTTAATTTTGTGTGAAGCAGGTCTTGTCCAGGGTTAGTTCAGGTGTGAAACGGTAAATGAAAGTACCAGTTAGAATGGCAACTACTTACAGTCTTGGTATCATGACATGCTTTTGGTGCAGTGTTCAAATGTATTAGCAACTAGATAATTTCAGAAAAATTCAGTTCGATTCTGTCTGCCTGCTGGTAGTTTTTTTTTTTTTTCTATAAAGCTAAAACAGAAGCACAACAAAACAAAAGGAGCTGGATAAAACAGATGAAAAGAGCTGAATAAAACAGATGAAGCAATAAACGTTTCTGCTTACTTTCAGTGAAGACAAATACATTTACAATTCTACCTGTGCAAAAGTGAATGACTCCAGTAGTTATAAAACTTCATGGCTCATAATAGCTGTGGTTATGTGGGGAACGAGCTTGCTGGCTCTCCTTAAAGGTTATTAATAAACTCAGAAAAACTCATTTATTTTTATTCTCTTTGTAACCATAGAATTGTTGTTAATAATTTGTTGTTGTTAGAGGGAACATTTTGAGTGCGACACTCAGTTACCAAGAGACCCGGCTAGAGAGAAAGACGCACGTTTGTATATGTTTGTTAATAAAGTTTGAGTTGGCGTACTTACTGCTATAACAGTCTATTCTGTAGAGTAATAAAAGGAAATGGAACGAAACACTGTTTGCAGGAAGGCTAAACTACGTGTAGCAAGATCAAATTGTTAAAGTTTTGCTTTACAGTAAACAGGAAATATTCATTTTCTCACAACGTTTTTCTTTTAGTAGTTTTTTACAAAATATTTTATTGTGCTGTTCAAAAACTGGCTGTAATTCCTTAATTAGTATGTGATTACTTAGGCCTAGAGGCAAAGGTAAACAACCCTGTTGCGAGTGGTCACACACACAAAATCTGTTCATGGATTTTTTTTTTTCAAAACATTTTACAGTCGTTAAAATGAAAATAAAATTGTCAGTTAAGTTAAATTATATTTTCTATTATTTGTGTGTATAAAGCAGTTGTGTGTTTCTGCAATTTTGCATGGCACATCAAATTTCATGTTTAATTTGTCATAATTGTGTCTAATTTTTAAAGAGAAATTGTTGACTCGTTGTTTAGGCAGTCTCTAGACCTACAAGTTGGTAAGAAAACAAAACTCAAGAAGTAGGGTATACCTCGATAACCCGTTATAATAGTTTTTCATGACCACAGCAATACTGAAGTTATCAGAGAAAAACAAGTCAGGAAGAGTGCCCCTAGTGTTAGTGCTGGCTGTGAAATGTAGTATGAGATTCAGGTGGAGAAGCTTGCTGGTCTGCTGTTCCTGCAGTGTTGCGTTATTTATTTACTGCTGACATCTCGTGGTTAATGTTGGTATTACATGTAAACGCATTTTTGGAAACATGGTGTTCCTCGTAAGAGTGAAAAAGTGAGAATCATTGTAAAACACGCCATAATTATTGTTTAGAGTAAATATAAACGCATTTGTTCTGTGTATTAAAGGAAGTGTTTGTGGAGAACTGTAGCGTGATAGAAAACTGCATGTTCAGAATCCCAGCATGAATAGTTGCAATGTTTTTTGCAGGATGCCCAGTGGAGGGTCCTTGCTCGCAGCACAGAGCCCTGCACCTGGCCCAATGCTTCAACCCTCCCCCAGCCTCAGCATCAAGTTAGAGCGGGTCTCCCCCGAGCAGCCATGCTCTCCAGCCACTCCCCCTTTTCACGCCATTGGGCAGCAGTCACCTGGCAGGAACCCTGACACAGTTGGCCACACCCATTCGGAGCCGTATCCTGGCAGCGAGTTGGATTTGCAGAAAGGGAGCTATCTGCCTCAACACAGTACGGCCCGCCCCCCATTGGAGGACAAAGGGGCAATATCCATCAGACCCCTGGAGATTGTAGATGGGTGGCAGCAGAGATAGCCCCCACCTCCCTGCCACCACACCTGTCTCAAGGCTCTCAGCCAGGGTACACTGGCTTTGAGACTTTGGGAAGGAATGACAGTCCCAGAGGATACAGATGAGTGTTTGACTCTTTCTTGTAGGAGCATAGTTCTTTTGGCATGCTAGCTTCAAGGAAAAAACACACACAGGAGAGCCCACTTTTAAACTACTTTCCCTTAGCGTATATACAACCATGAAAATTGTTTGTTTATCTTTTTGGTGTGCCTTTTGACCTGACAGTGTACCAAAGATATCTACTGCTTACTTTTACATTTAAATTTGAGACATATAAAAGCCTAGTGGTTTTTTACCCTAGGCTTTCTTTTTTTAATTACTGGAGTTATTAGCCATTGCTCAGTTTGTTTACCCGGAGTCGTCATCTGTGGAGAGAATTAGCGTAATCCCCTAATTTGTACCCAGTTACAGATGACATCTTTTTCCTCATTTACCATTAGCATATTATGCAGTGAAGGACTATACAGTTGAATCCTACACTTTAAAGGTTCAAGAAAGGAGATGCCTTTTTTTTTAGTTATCCATGATTTAAAAAGATAATACACAGGTGTAGTTTTTTTTATAGTTTTAAACAAAACCTTTTTACAAACTACTGTTCATATAGCAGCCTTATGCTGCAATAATTTTTTTAGATAATATTTGAAACAAAGAAATATTACAAAAATTAACTTTTCAACACCAAGGAAAAGAAAACAATAGTCCTTTAATTGTTTCATGTTAATTATACATTTACTGCACTTAGCTTTTGTAAGCCATACAAAAGGCAGGATTTTTATCTGGCCACAACATAGTGACACGCGCTCACCTTCAGTGCACATTTTGGTGATGGGAAATATTGAGAAATTTGATGAGAAATGTGTATGTTATGGTTGAATAACACCTGAAGGGACATTACTTTTAGTTTGTGCTTGTGAATAGTTTGTGTCTCTGATATTGTTTATTTAGTATTACAAATTGTTCACACACACTGGTCACTGCTTGACCAGGCCTTTCTTGGAGCTAGAATCTCCACCTTTTGGGCTCAGTCTGTAGCCTTAACCACAACACTGTCTAAAACTCAATTTTTTCATGCCCCTTTTTACATAGTTGGAACAATTTTTCAAAGATGTTTGAGAATTTAAATGAAAATGCCTTTATTTGTATTATGCTTTTATATAGAAAATAGGGGAAAAAATCATTTAAAGCTAAGTGTTTTAAGACATTTGTTTTTCACTATATTTGTGTGTACATGTATATACAATATGCTGTATATGTATGGCAGCATAAGTTTGTTATTGTTCTTGTTACTTTTCAGTAGAGACATGGCTTTGTTGATGATCTTATTTGTTTCAATTTGAAATTTATGAAGAAGCATGTATGACATGCAAATTAAGCAAATTTTAACAAATTTTAAAGAAATGTAGTTATTTAATATTGGAAATACATATAAAACGTTATTTATATTGATATTTTTACAATGAGTATCATCTTTAAACCGATTTAAATGGTGCTTGTGCAGTTTTGGGTTTGTCGTGTGTTTGTGTGTGTGCTTGCGTGCGTGTGCGCGCGCGTGTGTTACTTGCTGACTTGTTGCGGAAGAAACGTCGCTGAGTTCCCTGCCATTACGGTTTTTCCCACTAGGGGTCACCCTCTCACTCATTCTTGGAGACAAGTGCAGTGACTTTTTATGCAAATCGGTACTGTCAGATAAAAGCGTTTTTCTCATTAATACTTCCTTTATTGTTCTTGACAAAAGAGGCTACTGACGGAAGAGCCTGAGGAAATTTAACCCTGCATTGCCATGGTGTCTACTGTTCAATAAATAATACTACGTGATACAATAAATACAGATTTCTAGTGCAATTTGCGCATTTTAGTTTTTATGTTTTCTTAATTCTGGAACCTCGAAGCAGCAATGGACCTTTTTAACAGAAGTTTGTGTGCCAATAATTTTATCTGCAGCTAATGTGGATATCAGTAATATTATTAATTTGATGTCTGGGTCTTTGTGCAAGATGCTAGAAGCTTTGACTGAAGCCCAGTGCTGTACAAATACTGTACAAATTTATTAATTTATTTCTGTTTTATTTTCACTGTTAATTTCAGTTCATCTTGCTTTCTGTATATTCTGCATCAAAAAAAGAAAACATACTCTTATACAAAATAGCGTATGTTAATACAGGCAATTAATTTGCGGCCAGTTTCCTCTGAAATAAAAATATTTTCAAGTGCTACAGGATACCAGTATAAGATACAATCTGTATCTTTGTTTGATATACACACACGTTTTAAACATGTTCATTTTTAAACTGTCCAAATGTATGCAAATTTACACCCTTTCCTTTTCACAAGTTAAAAGAAAGCCATGGGGGTTATGTCTGGGCACCTCCCTGGAGAATAGGGGCGGTCTGCATGATATGTCTGCATTCTCCACTCTTGGGTCTCTATGGCAACAGCCGAGGCTGCTGTGGGCTTCAAACTGGGCCTCCAAACAGATGCACATAATTAATGTAATTATATAGATATGTCAGCCCTGTCACCTTCCAGTTCATTAAGCAAGAGTCTCTCCCAGACCTGTCAGGAGTATCTTGATTTTGCTGAAATTCTGGGCTGCCTGGGGGTACATTATACAATACACTAAATATAGGGGGGTACTAGAGTAGGGAGAAAATGTACCGAAAAAGGAGTGCATGTTTGCAACAGCTGTTAGCTTGTCTTTGTCCAATACGATATCATTTTAGTGCCTCCGCATCAACATTCCTTCAGCTCCATGATGATAAAACATCTTGGCCGGTTTTAATTGCTTAACAACACTGTTCTCACCTCTTGTCAGATGAGGTATGTCAGATGGTGATTTTTATCTTTGCAGTGTGGGAAATCCCCAAAAGTGTGAAGTCTTTTGTAACAGGTGGATGAAAAGCTTTACATGGGGTCTGTTTGATGGGCCCAAGATTTAGACTGGCCCATAGTTTCAGAGATCTGTTAATTAGCATCATGCATATGCAGTAGTAGGAGTGTGGAACGAGGGGCAGTGTGGGTAATAAGCACATGTAATAAGTGCCTTTCTTTCAAAGGCTGCACTATACATTTATTATAACATTCTATATGATTCTTTGTATATTTTGCTTTATGCTCGTATAGGGAAAGGTTCACTTTGGCAAAGCGAGCAGCAAAAGATCTAAAAACTGAAACAATGATTATGTTTAAAAAGAAGCAAGTGTAATTGTCTGTGTATAGGCACATGACAGAGCCATTCTCAGCAATTGTTTTTGTTTATGAAGATTCTGGAGTTTATTGTTTAGTGTGCAAATCAGGGTTTTAATACGAGTATCAGAAAACACAAGGGTACTTTAAACTAACTAAATGAACCATGCTTTAAACTCCGTGCCCTGTTACTTGAAATGGATGAGAAAGTCTTTGCAGGCCCTGTATGACATCTGGAGACCTGAGATGTGCTGCGGTCCAGAGTTCACCACATAGCTGCACCAGAAACCACCAAAGGTTAGTGGTACATATGACCTTGTAACATGACCTGGTGTTAAAGAGGTTCTCCTGAGTCTAAGGCCATGCCATTTCACTTTCGGTGCGATGTGGTAAAGAGGAACAGCTAATTTGTGCTGTTGTGGTCCCTTTTCACAAACACATGTCAGCAAACCAATCGTGAATAGGTCAGAAGCAAAGTGCCCTGGCAAAGGTTAAAGACTGAGGTGATGCAGTGGAGAAAGGTGTTGTAAAATGCATGTATGTAAACATGGAAAGTGGAACTCACTATTTACTGTGTATGGGAATATATAAAATGTGGCGCTATAAAAATCCTTGTCAGTTGGATATTAAGAAAGTATCTGTTTTCCACTCGTTTACCTGTTGTCTGCTACTTTGCCTGTCTGAGAGCAGCAACATTGATCGTCCCCAATGAGCCTCATTCGAGTAACTCATAAAATGTGTGGTCCATGCTCAGCTGGGTGCCTTTGTCAATTGTGACACTCTGTGGAAATCAAATAATACCTCCAATAAATCATGTCAGCTTCCAGACATACGTTCTCCTAGCCTCAGACAGTGAGGCAAAGACACCTCAGCTGTACACAGAGGCTATAGATGGGATTGTGGTAGTCAAGGCACACTTAGTTACTAATTTGAAATATATGTGTGAATTGAGCTAGTTATTGATGATAAAGTTAACATTTTTTCATTAAGAAAACTAGACAATGTTTTTAATTTTGTAGACAGTAATTATAGAGATTTGATATGGGTAATTTTATATTAATTTCCTAAATACACATTTTCTAAAGACGCATTGCAATCTGATTAGTGTTTCCCAGTTGCCCATAGTGTATGGTTGGGTGTGTAAGCATGTGTGTGATTGTGCCCTGCAATGGGTTTGCACTCCATCCAGGTTGCCCCCCCCCGGCTTGTGCTCTGACTTACTTGGTATAGGCACCACGCCCCCCCCATGGTCCTGCACAGGATAAGCAGGGATGGATGGATGGACGGAAACTTCATTCATTTTCAGTTCTTCAGGGATTTGGAGTGTAACCCAGAGGGAATTAGAGTGGCCATGGTACAGAGCAGGTGCACGTCCAAGGGAATGTGGGACGAGTGTCTGACACAAGCAAAGGGGAACCTGGGAACTCCACAACCTCTGTGACACAAGCCAGAATCATGGCCACAAGCTACACACATGAACATGTGGTGTGTTGTTAGCTTCTGCAAAATGTGTACTTTACACATCATGCACACGCACACACACACACACACACACAAACATGCCACATGAGACACAACTGGTCATTCGCTACATACTGGACTCACGTAATTGTTTTATGCTTCATACACTGTGAGCAAAAACATCAGATTTCATTCAAATTAACTTTTTTGTGCCTTAAAACTATGAAAACATTATACAAAACCACAAATATTATCTCCCAAACAGTATGTTACTTTATTGATACAGCAATCTGTCCCACCCAACACTTACACCATGAAACTACACTGAAGGCAAATGTCGCATGTCAGCTAAAGTTATTGACAAGTACCACTTTCATGTTGGATTTGATTGAAGCAGAAGATCTTCATCCATGAAGAGATATTTCCGCAGCATTACATATTTATAGCAATAGTCTGGGGAATGTTGGCTGTAAGCTTTCTCCTTTATTACCAGGACTCAAATTTAGCATTAAGTATCCAGCCACTGCTGCCCTGATGGTGAGAAGCTTAGATGTCTGTATGAGGTTTGATGATGGAGGGTGTGTGTGTGTGTGTGTGTGTGTGTGTGTGTGTGTGTGTGTGTGTGTGTGTGTGTGT